>JTDE01010173.1:0-12891 GCA_014338405.1 Paragonimus skrjabini miyazakii | reverse complement strand
CGTATAAAGGTAAGCCAGTACTAGTACTATCTTACTGGCGAAAGCAATGATGGTGTTCAAGCAAGCCACCGCCGTGCGGCTGTTGCAGTCACGCATATTTCCGAGTACACGATTAAGGGCTTTATAGTGGCGGTTGAAATTGGTTGCAGCAATCGGCCAAAGCTGCCGGCCTACCAACCACCGAATTGGCAAATTGTACTGTGCAAGCCACCGCTCATGAATGGGGACCTCACCTTTGTAAAGGAAAATGGACACTACAAAACACCTTATCGTAGGGGTAGAGATGTTTACGAAACACCGACAGGATGTGAATGCATGGAAGCCACATTGTACGGTAAAAAGTGCATTCACATGTGCCGTGTACGCTATGGACGACGAAAGTGCCGCCATTCTGTTGCACTTGAAACTGCAATGTTCAAAGTGTTCACTAGAGAAGTGCTTACCCGGCACTCAGACACTGTTTAGAAAGGGAGTCGTGGAGTCCGTCCTTTCAGATGTTTTCGGACAAGGTGACTTGCAAACGTCGTCATTCTGTGAAGAATGTTCTCCACGTACCAGTCAACCTCCACAACCTCACGACGGTCGACGTTTGTATTTCATACTCCCGTAGCAGCCACTCACTGTGGTACCATTTTTTCTGAATGGCCACGGCTAGGAAGTCTCTTGGGTGCGTTCTCTTTTTCAACCATCTGTTCACGTTCTCCAGCCTATTATTCATCCGATTGCCGAAGTGGACAACATCGCCTTGAGCATGGATGGCCCACTTCGGCTTGATGTACGGCCAACTACACAGTAAATAATTCAGAAACTTCTTATCCGTTCGACCGATGATGTACAGATCACGTTTAAACTTACGGTTAACAGTGCAACTTACTCTTCCTCATTGTCTGCCGTAGCCATTCGGTGGAACAGAAAACGACAGCGAAAATAGTTTGTCTTACAACAAATATGACGGACGAATTTTGCCTACTTACATGCTTACGTACGGCATCGCGTACATGAAAGTAACACACCAGGATGTCGCAGCCGAACACCACATGGGCTGCCCTCATCTGCGCAGCCATCGTATCCATGACAAATGTTTTCAACGCAATCGGCTCGCCCATCATTTCACGAAAAATCTCGAAGTCTACGTAGTGAAGCATACTTCTCGCTACGAACGTACCCGTACATCACAGGTCGGCCGTGGCCCACACCGTCTGTCATTAGGGACTGATATAACTTCCAACTTCGATAGTATGACCAAATATACAATGACATACTTGTGCCTGTTTGCCCCGTGAGTTACATCCACATTCACAACATGTGGGAAACGTCGGAATAGTTCAATCTGCACTCGCTGGGCAAAGCAGATATGCGTATATCGGTTGCCTTCATCCTTGAGAGTACGCACCACACCTATAGCACTAATCACCGACAGCACTTCATCAAGGTTCTCTAACATACAGTGATCAATCTTACGTAACAAACTCACTTGACATTGCAAGTTTCAACTTGCGGCGGGTGATTCCTACGTCAGCGGTTGTGATAAACTTCCCGTAAACATCCGCTACATACTGTTTAATGTCGGCAGCTGGTGTATTATACTGGAAAAGACTCCCGCGTTCGGTCAATTTGCTGACGGTGAGTCCACGATTCGTAGGATGGGACTCATGTAGCAGACGACTGAGAGGGTGGTTGTGCTCCAACTCGAAAAAGCTCATAACCAGACACGCATCTCGTCGGACCACATGAAATCGTGATCTGCAACCTGTGTCGCGAGAACTGGTTTGTTAAAACTAACAACAGTTAACCCACTAGATACATCGCACAGCCCTGCATACAGTCTTACGCCTTTGGTAATTCGTACAGCGATAATAAACCCGAACGGTTATCAGGATACCATATCACTTTACCATGTCGTACTTCAAGGCAGTTTTCGACCTACGGTTTGTCCCACGAACATAAGTAACGCCCACCTCGTCCATGTACCTCTGAAGACACTCCTGAAAGCGTGAAATTCGCGATCATCAAGTATCCCCTTGTAAATAGCAATATAATCCATCTACAACAAATAAACAACTAGAAGTGAAATAAAAAAACAAACGGCAAAAGTTGAAAGGCACATTACAAATAACCCCAGCATTCTTGTGACAGCATTTACACAGGAAATGGACCACAACAACGGCAGAGATACTGTAATGTGCAACGGAGTGGAGGCACTGAGGAACAACGTTTCTCTGAAGGATTCTAGAATGGTAACGAAAACTGACAAGCATGAGCCAGAGGCCCAGTAAGTCATGCACCAGTTGCAATCTTAAACCAACTTTGAGCAACGTGAAGACACCGGGGGACAGCGTTCTTCTGAAGTGAGGGTTCCAACGATAGTCCTGTGAAAGGAGACAACAGAAACAAGCGTGAGCCAAAGGCCCAGTAAAACATGCACACGACTTACACAACCGAAAACAAAAGTGGCGCCAACAACACGGCAGCACAATAACGAGGTGGTTTTTAATCATTGGTCAGTTAAAACAAACAGATATGAGCCCATGAGGCAGATTTCGACGATTTCAATTTTTGCGTCACCCACCAAGCCATTAAGATGATTCACTCCAGGAAAATAATTTTCCCGAACACGATTGCTCGTGAACTCACATTCTACGGCTAGCATTCATGGCTCACAGCTGCTTCTTTGAAAATTCCGAGGTGGATCTTCTCAGGACCCATTGCACTTTATAAATTAAACTCGATTAAAAAAATATTCGACATCAACACAGTGTACAGCGGAACGCATGGTTGCTGGAAGTACTGCAGCGGTAAGATAGAGTGTCAGTTTGACGGTGCAACGTTGTAGACTGCCGAGTAGTACTCCCTGAACAACTCGGCCACAATTAGGGAGTCAGATGAAGTCTTTCTGCCGGATATTCGCAAAGAAAGAGCCGTTCCATACGCTTAAACGATAAGTTTTGTCCTTGTGGGCTCTGAAGAAGATCTCCTTTGATGCGAGTTTGGTGTGTTCACGAAGATCCCAACTGCACCTATTTCGAACAATGTGGATCGCACTTAACGTCTCCAAGCTTCCCGTTAGCTTATATTTCGCAAATAAGTGGGGATCGTCATCTTGGAGACGACCGATAAGAGAAAGTGCATGGTTTTTGCGGTACAAATAAGCCATCCGCTTTCTGGATTACGTTTTGAAACGTGGGGTGATACTGGTCGACGTAGTCATAATCAAGAAGAAATGAACCAAAATAGCTTCTCAGTCCTTTAAAATCAGATTGATTCAAATTTCGAACTGTGGACGCCTTGACCGATTGTTGTAGCCAGTAGTAGACAATATCAAATGTGAGCAGTGAGTGGTCACTGTGCACAAGTGGTGGCTTGATGATCACTCTCTCTACCGGGTGGCTCTCATTTGTGATAACGAGGTCGAGCAGAGAGGGAATCAGACCAGAACGACATGCTGTGTCCACGTTCTCTGTCGTATCAGCGTCGACAAGGTAGTCAAAAATCCGCTCCCATATTCCTGGTAAAAAAATTGACACGGTTTGTCTTGGGTGCATTAAAATCACCCATGATAAGATAATTACAGCGCTGTTGTCTTCGGAAGTTTTCTGGGGTTACGAGTACAACGTCATCGTCGGAGACGTCAAGTGAACGAGAATGATGAATGGCCCCCCATCAAGAGTGAATCTTGGCCACGCAATGCAAGCGGATACCAAAGAGCGTCACATTTATCAGAAGATTGAAATCCGTAGGTAACCGTGAATGTCGGGAGATATTGCTGAAGGAAAATCTCAGTGCCCCATTTTCCTGTGGGCAGAGTCAGTTCGGTAAACTGAATACCGGGGGATACTCAGTTTACTGGCATTGATGTCAGTTGTATGCCAAGCCTCCGTGAAGGAAAACATATAGGGTCGGGTGTCATGAACTGTCTGATTTTCGGTGAGTTAATGAACAGACTAAAACAGTCCGTATACATGCACTTGAAAATTATCTCCTCAATCCAGAAGAGTGCTGCGACTGCGAATCTTTGTTTTACTTAAGAACATCTGTAACCAGCTTTTCCTGCTTTGGCATGTTTCATGTCACGTCAGCTGACGAAGAACGCTTCTCAGTTGTTTCTCATGATTCATCTTTGTATATGACGACTACGTATAAATTTCTTTCTTGGTTTTGCAACCTAATCGACCGTACTAGTACACACTATCTTACTGACATCGAGGTTATTTTACAATTTACTTTCCTTAATTTCACGTGCGCCACACGATGTGAACCTATGCTGTTGTTTATTTACCAAAGTCACCTGCAAGGTGACTGTCTATACATTTTGTGCTAGTAATAAACTTTCAAATGGCCAAATTTTTTATGAATTTATTATTGATACCGACTGTTTGAGTTGAGATACCCTACAGTTTGTTATTCTTATTCAGTTGCTCAGTTAGTAGGCAATTGTGTAGTTCGCCGGTATGGTGTTTCAAGGCCAAAACGAGTTGGAAACGACCATTTAGGCGTGAAAAGATATTTTCTAAATTTTTCATGAAATATTAAAATGCATATTACGGAACAAATATATAAATTTCTTCGAGTATACTAGTGGCGTTGCAATGAAAAAAGATAGGTGTATCTAAAAATCGCCCATGTTTGCACTTTTGTTGGAAAAATGTGTCCCCGTTTTTTTTCGATAACAGCATAATGTTGGCTTTCCAAATCGATTTTACGTTCTGAAACCGCTTCCATTGAAAGTTTTGTGGTGGAATACATCTCTCCAGCACGCAGAAACGCTCAATTTTGCACAGTTCTGGAGATATAATAGAATTTGTAATTTTTGACCACGTTGTGTTCACATCACATTGTGCACCAAATATCACAGTAATTCCTAATGAAAACTATGTCGCCACGGTTGTTGCTTAGTTACACATCAGAATTATATATCCAGCCTGTTTACCCAATAGTATTTCCGATGGAAAACGGTCTACGTTTTCACCTGATTGTTTCTACCTACGGTGTGGTGCAAACATGCATAACACGCCTCGCCCTATCATTGAAAACGTGCGTTTTGTTTTGTTTATTGCTTATTGATCATGCTTTAAGGTCGCTGGCCATATGTACGCAAGTCAATGGTCACTTATTCGACGGATGATAACCAACTTTGATACTTGTTATTCATCTGACCAAAACATTGATTCCCACTTATACCGTTTCAGCTACAACTCCTTTATCTTCGAGCCATGGATGTTCATGATTCAGATGACTGTTGGTCTATGTTTTCGCCGGCTGCAGACTTCACTGACGGCTGCCAGTATGTTATCTTATTTTCTGCATCCGATTGTTCCGATGCACTAGTTTCTCGCTGACTGGTGGTGATTTATGGACTCCTGTTTTAATTGCTCTATTTTGAAAGGTTTTTCTGCTGAATAATTTCTGTGATTAGCTGATACACACTCACGTTGTCATGCCGTTTGTAATTATTGATTCTGGTTAGAATCTATGAAAGTTGTGTTCGGATTACTCCAATTGAAACTGAGAGTTGGACGGCAAAACGGCACTTGGCAGATCGAACCATCAAACCTCCACACCCCTCGCAGCGGCGCTATCGCCCGGCCACTCGTCCACAGCCAGTGGTGCGCAAAATGCCAACCTTAACTGCTTCCCATATTTATACTCATTGGTCGAACTATCGTACCGTTGGTCCTATACATATATTCTTATATATTGATTACACTAAGTACTGACCAAGCGTTTCTTACATGGTTACACATAACCAACTCTGCATCGACAATACGAACTCTTAGGTGAACTCGCTCTTCGTTTGTTTATTCGTTTTGCACCGCCGCACTGAGCTGTTTACGCTACCGTGTTATTGGTTAATATTTGCTGACGATTAAACTCCGTGCACAGAGTTCACTTGGTTGTAAGTTGTGTAATTTGCTAAACGTTGCTTATTTATACACAGAACCAGTTTTATCTGAGTTAACATTCAGCATACGTCTTGTTCTGCCCTGAATCAAGATGTTTAAAGCTGCCCAATAGACTGCGTATAACCGTGAATCCTGACATTCTACAGTGGTTGAGTAAAAGTTTCACTAAAGCGACTATTTGAATAAACGTTACTGGAATTGTCAGTTGCGCGTTACTGAATGAAGTATCCTAAATCCCCAGGAACGACTTTATAGCAGCAATGGTTAGCCATAGAAAATAAAGCTTCCGAACAAGTTATTTTTCAACATTCCTAAGTAATTATCGTAATGAAATTATGACCACTTTGGCTATTAACTACGCTTGATCTTTGGTTTTACACAGCAAGATAACAAGCTCCAGATAGAATAAATTAGCTTCTCTCATCGTGCATTCCTCTTAACTGCATCGACTGAATCTTTAATTTCGTTGGTCGAGCAACATCAAACGGTACCGATGCTATTTTGCTGAACAAGTTAGTTTTCTGCGGTGATTCCGGAAGTGCAGAAATGAAACAGCTGGCTTAGCTCAACCCCACAGCTAGTTATGATTCATTGGTAATAACATCCGAACTAAGCAAATCAGATATCTATCGTTCGGCTGAAAGTGTACAGCTTATTTTCAGCAAGATAATAAAATAACAGTAGGTAAAAGTGGATTTAGTGACAATCACCACATCCACCACAGTTTAAATGAGAATCAGGAGTGTTATAGTTCGTGCTTTGTTTATTTTTGAGGCTTTCAGACAATCGCAACTGTGGCGGTTCGTTCTCAACAGCCCCTTCAACCGAGGAAATGGAACCTGGAATAGACTCAGAAACGTCCGTTTGTGAATAAGTTGATCGATGTATCTACGATGGACAGATTCATCATCAAACACAAGTATGCGGCACATCCGAGTACCCGGGTTATTGTGCACAGTTTCTAGAGATGATCGGAGGTCATTGCCACGGTGATACACTTCAGCTGATTCCAAACTAAGCACGTTGGTTCGGAGAACACGATTCTTGAACAACTTAGCTGGACTGCTCTCAGTAGTTGGGTGGTCAGAATTTTGATGGTGCATTAAGAAGTTACCCACACCATTACCTAGTCCTTCAAAATTAGACGATGTGTACACATCGAGCAAGACCTTTAGAAATGTCACATAAATCAGCATTCAATACTGGACACCAATACGTCAAACGAGCCAATGATTTCATCTCTTTAAATTCCAAGTGACCAGAGAGTAAGTCATCTACTACCACGAACCAGGATGTGGGAGTGTAACACTTTGTACAGCAATTCCTACTTCATAATCTTTATCGTTCTCTACACTTCTCACCTTCCTCAAATTCACATGTAAACTCGATGATTAAACCGTGTGAATCAAATGAACCAGTAATCAACAATACAAAATTTATCTTCAAGGTCACCAGCCATGCGTTCTGTCTACGTTCCGTGTTGCTTGCGTACAGGTTTTTGGAAAGTAGAAGAATGACTGAATGAATTGTCCATTTCAGCTTATTTCCGTATTTATCAGTAGTCGGAGGTATTTCCGTTATGACAACAATAAAAACGCACGAGTCTAAAAGGGCAAGGGTAACGATGTAGAAACTGTTGTGCATGCAATTCAAACTTTCCACTGATGTTCACTCTCCTGTTATTTAATTCATGTCGTCCGCCCACGTATTATTCAACGTGTTTCACACGACTTGAATGTCCCTAGAACTGTGACCTTTGATCCCCCGGGACTAACTTGTTTGAACGATTTGAAAACCCATTGTTGTTGAGACTTTCAGTCTCGTGTTGCATTTGACGTTGTGGAAATCAACACCTCCTCTCTGTATCACCAATACACTGGCTGTGATTGTTCGTTACGTCTTTTCTCTGGTTTTTGATTGGGTTGAAACTATCTATGGTCGCTGTCCTGTGTATGCACTACATTTGTCGTCCCGTTACAAAAGTAATTACTGCGTGGATCTATAATTTGAAATTTCCCGTATACTTGTTATTTTTTTGAAACTTAAATCCTTTTAGTCTGCCTACATTTTGTCTACGTCTACATCTATCCAAGAAAATATTCTTATATATATCGAGTTATGTTTACCAAAACCGTCCCTCACACAAGATCAACTGGTGTTAAAACCACTCGTTCTAACTCTACAGTTAATACTGATCAACCAAAAGCCGAATGCTCTAGGCTTAGAACTCACACAAGCACTTTCAATGATGCTGTCTTTAATGAGAGTGAAGATAAACTGGTGGTTCCCGTCAGTACCTCTCAAACTAAGAACTGTTCTATTCCCCTAGACAATGTATTGGCGGAGCTATTCGTTAAAGCAGCTAAGCTGGATGCTGAGCTTGCCCAACTAAAAACAAGCTATGCTGTGTTTGAGTCCCTAAAGGAGGATCTTGTCTCCCTATCTTACATCTTCCAAGTATCGGAAAGTCTCAAGATGGATAACCTAACGAGTGCAGGCACGTTTCTCAACACGTTGACAAAGAACTTACGAAACGGATGCGTTGCTCATAAAATGCAATCATGTTCGATGTACCAAATAAGCTTCATCTGGATGGCATTAAAAAGCTACTCTCAGGGATTTCTAATATAGACCCAACATCATACATCTGCATTTCTCTTCCTAAGTAGAATCAATCAATCTGCTGCTCGCTTTTGCCAAAACTCCAGAGCGACACGATTGCGAGACAGTTTATCCACAGTCAGGGCCTTTTCAGGTCCAAAACCTCCCTGAAACTGATAAGAATTATACAGGTTAGAACGCCACTTAAGAGGGAATGTAAAAATCGTTTATTGTGCAACACCGTTGCCTCCAAGCGTGTGGCCCACGACGCATTCGAACAAAGTACGATGGTGTCCAAGGATAAGGAATCAGGTCAAGCTTATCGCGTAGCTTCGTCTTGCTGCATCACGCCTGAGGATGCCGATGGTCCTCTTGAAAACACAGACGACATGACAGAGGACAACACACTGGCTGATTTGATTAATCTAACAGTGGATCTTGATAGTTCCAATAACCTGCATGACGTAAGGGAGAACCCCGTTGAGGAATCAACTAGCAAACCACATGTGAATAACTGTGCCCATATTGAGCCAAATGGGACGTCTAGATTTCAACCTGTCTGCGCGGTAACTGGATCAGACAGAGTAAGACTCCGTCCGCTTATCAGTCGAACACACGCCATCATTCCACCTTTAAACACATTCCAAAAGCACCCAACAACTGGCCACCAGTAGAATACCAATTTTAACAAGCCCTCCTCAATTCATAATCCTAACAGTCGCTCGTGTTTACCTCCTCGGCATCACAAGGGGGAAAATTAGCATGCAAACCTAAACCCACATCAAGTGAAAAAAAGGTGTATATATTACCAACCGCTATACTTGGGCATCTGCCCAACAATAGCAGTCTCTTACGTGACATATCTTTTAATGCAAGGTTCAACCAGAACCCCATTATCACCAACAGGGTTGCTTGCCCCACGCTCAACGCCTTTTTTAGTACGAATAACTCCTATACCATGAATGCTAACCTAAATTCAACCCGTGGTCTCTTTGCTGACAGCGTGTATGTGGGTATGACCAATTCATTTCAACCTTACCTTTTTAGTGGATCATGTACCGTTCAACCCTCCTCTGTTCAGTCCAATTCCCATAACTCTATTGCCCCACCACGCCTTGCTGACACTTTTCCAACACTTTCTGTCATAGACCCAGACGCAGACGACACCCCATCAGTCACTGATGGGCTCACTATAACTGCATCAGACCAGGCGACGTCACCAAAGTTTTTGAGTCACTAAGATCCTTCCGTTTTGGACATTTTTAACAGTCTAAAAATTATGTCAAATAAGAAAACCTCACTAAGTTTGCTGCTTCTGAATGCATCCTCACTAGTCATTAAAGTGCATATTTTTAGATCTATCATCTTATACAATCCTTACATTATTCTATTCACTGAAGCTTGGTGTACTCCTGAGAATTCTAGCACACAACTATATGTTTTCGGTTATCACACGGTCCGTAAAATTCGCTGTGCGGGACGTGATGGTGACTGTTTAATTCACCTGAGAGAGCAGTATTCTGCAACCACACTTGATGAGCCGTGTCTTGAGATATGATTGACGACTCACTGTAGCTGTCAGTATCAACTGAATTTTGTGAACTGCTCCTAGGATGCGTCTACAAACCACTTAACGCCACCAATGGTGACATGACTAACCTTATCATTGGGCTGAATTATGTACCAACTTTGCCAACACAGTACAAAATAATTGTTGGAGATTTCAATATGCTCACTATCTCATGGACCTCTTTCACGGCCCCTGCAAATCAAGCACAGTTTCTCATATGTGTCCAAATAAATGGATGGCGCCAGCACGTTTTGGCACTACCATGCTAGACCACACTTTAGATCTCATTTTAACAACAGGTATGCCCTCTACTATAGCATCCGTCCTGGAGCAGTTCCCAGAAAGTAATCACAACGTGGTCAACTTCAGGTTTGATATAAAAGCTGTAAAAATGTCAAACATCATATATTACCGTTAACTTAACTTCATCGATTGGAACATGTTCGCCACTCTGTTGAGATCTTCGGAGTGGAACACATTCTTTTCAACCTCTGACCCTAGTGCTGCAACCGAAGTATTTAATAAACATCTCAGGTGTTGCATGAACATCTTAGCCCCGGAAAGATCAAAGCGCATTTATGCGTGTGGTAAAGGTAGGATTCTCACTATAAAGGAGCAGTGTACGCTCAAAAGTATCAAATCATGGCATCAAAAAACACGATTTCTCCCTTATTATGCAAATACATAACATGTTTGAAACCTTAGAATATAAGGCCAAAATGCCCCCATCTAAACAAGGAAAAACATGCGATCAGCAACAAACAGAAGAGCTTTGAGTTGATGCAGTTATTGAAACGCCGGAACTACACAAGCGACTCTGTTATCTCAATATTTACACTACAGAACAAAACTACTGTAGATGGTGCTTTTATAATCTGTGGGTACTCAACTGATACTTCGCTGTTTCCTTCAACATTAAAAGAACTATAATGCCTCCACATATCCTTGTAAAAACAACTACGTTCCTAAGCCATGTTTCCGCTGAAGCATTAAAAATACGCTCTCATTTAGCTACTATCAAACCTTCTCATCTTCCTGGTCCATATGGTATTAACGTCGTTGCTCTCAAACACGAAGAAGACATTCCTCTCTTTTTGCTTAATATATATACACTTTCTCTAACAGTAGGCTCTTTCCCTTCCCAACGGAAAAATTCTATAATTAAACCCCATTATAAAGGTGGTTCGCTATAAGACATCAGCAATTATCGTCCCATTAACCATACGGCTATTGTTTTAAGGTAGTTGTAGGGATAACAAAATGTCGCTTAATTGAATTCCTATAACTACAAGATCTTACAAACTACTCCCAGCGAGAGTTCCTCAGCAAACATTCGTGCATGACGTGCTGGCTGGAATTATTTAACCTTGTTGCAAAATCTGCTGCTTCAGAGAATGCAATTGTTATTATACTTTTGGAGGTGCAAGAGGCCTTTGATCGTGTGCTTCATAAGCGTCATCCGATCAAAATTGCATCTTTTGGTATACTTGATCCATTGTTCTGCTGGTTTGATTCATACCTTAAACACTGCACGCAAACAGTGAAAATAAGAGATAACAGCTCAACGCCCTGACCGGTCACCGCTGGAGTGATACAAGGAAGCGTCCTGGGACCGTAACTCTTCCTTATGTATATAAACGATATATGTGAAGTTATCCAGCACGGCAAACTATTCCTATTCAATGATGACATCAAACTTGTCTACACTTTTCCTCCTGGCGATCTCACTCCATGTCTAGGAAACATACGGAAGGACTCCATGTCATTAGAGTCTTGGTGTCAAACTTGACTGATAAAATTTCTAGCCAATAAATCCACCATCATTGTACACGGTTGTCATATATCAGACGACTTTATAATACTGGACAGTCGTGGTGTTTCAACTGCCAACTCAGTCCGTGATGTGAGTATACGCTACCCAAACTCATACAATTTCGCCGAACATATATCTTTCCTAGTAGCCAAAACTAGACGAACAATTGGATACACTAAGCACCCATTCCTCCTCCCTGCAGCTCAACCACACCTATATAAAATTTGCGTACGACCCCACCCTGGGTACTGCACCTCTATGTGCAGTTACTTGCGCAAGTCTGATAGGCTAGCTCTGGAAAGACTCCAGCGTGCATTCACGAAAGTTCTAGTGGAGTATCCGTCTTCTCTGAACTACAGAGAGCGCTGCCAGACGTTTGCACTTTATCCTTTTTGGCTGAGACGCCTCACTCTGAACCTTGCACTCAAGTATAATCTAGTTTATAGCAATAAATTCACTGTCAACTTAACGATTCGCCTACAACACAGCTCAAAGTACGACCTCAGGGACAAAGAATTTACTATGACAGCTCTTAAGTCTTGTAAAAAACTGCGTTCAAATATTTTCCTAGTGAAATATTCCTACATTTGGAACAAACCTCCACACGCAGTTAGAGTCAGTAAAAATATACATCAATTCAAACGAGGCTTAGAAACGCTCCTGACATTACTGAACTTCATGTCCGTTTTCAAACTCTGCCCGCCTGAAGACGATATCTTTGAAAACGGACCCATTAACATCCTAGAGGAAACCCTGTATCGCACGATACGACGCTACATACACTTCGAACTGACCAAAGCTATCAATTTCACCATTGAGGTATTTATCTAGATTTCGAAGTTTGTTATGACTTCAGCAGGATAGATCCTGTACATGTCCAAAACCTGCAGCTGAACAACGAAACCATGGTCAACACATGGTGTCAATATACACCCCCGTGGTAGTAATAACCAAATCACCCTGGTACGCTGTTACTTCATACTTAATGCTAACCGACTGTAGATTCT
>JTDE01010171.1:1956-13335 GCA_014338405.1 Paragonimus skrjabini miyazakii | reverse complement strand
TTACAGATGGTCTCGAACCGCGCTAATCGACACCGATACGCGAAGTAGCTGGGGAGACTGAGGATCCAGCCGCAGAGCGCGCGAGCAAGCCGGAAGAAAGTGTGTGTCCTCCTTGACGCGCATAGGCCGACAAGCATACAACCAAACAAGCGCGATCGCATGCGTCAAGCGGACGGCAAGCAAAGATCCTCAAGGTCCTATGTACAATGTGAGCTAAGATTTTAGGAAGAATTTTACACATCATACAGCAGACAGACCGGGGTATCTCCAGGTCACTACACTTTATTAACCAACATACCACATCAATATCTCAGTCTTTGTTAAAAAGAAAAATTACGTATACGTTATTCGTCACAGCAAATTACGTGAAATTGCGTTCTTCTGCTTACTCCCATAAACGTTCGTTAAGCGAGGAAAACTCCTGAGACAAATGGACACCCAGAACTTCGTGGTGACTGAACTAATTGCAAGATTTCCAGCTTTTCAACACTTTCGAACAATTGACGAATCCTAGGCTAGAATTGGCTCAACTAACCGCCAGATTCTGGTGTATCCTGTTATCCCTCGTCTAAGCCAATTTATTTCTGGGGTTTTCTGATGCTTATTATACCAAGTAATAGCAAAATCCCTTGAGGATACATTGGGACGTATTTCCCTGAGAAACCTTGAAATATTTGAAAAATCGGCTCATACATGACTTAGTAAAGGTGAATTAATCTGTCACCACATCCTTTGGAGTGAATCTGTGGGATCCGCTAACTGTTTCCTTTTCAGACGAAAACATCAAAGTTTTGTATACTGCAATTCTTTTCTCTCGGATCGCACCTCTCTCGCTGACGGATTCCACATTTTTCATATTACGTAGTTATTTGTCTTGTATTGTCTGTAATCTTCTGCAGTGATTCCGCTTATCCGAGTCTACGTTCTTGTGATGAAAATCTATTCGATTCACCGCCCATCCAAACCCCGACACAATTGGAGTTCTAACAAGAGACCAATCGAAACACCGCGTTGAAGGTACTACATTAGGATTGGACGAACAGTTTCAATGTTACGCCTTTTGTTATTCGCTTATTTCTTTGTTCCGTATCGCACTAATTAACATTCGGTTTGTGACTTTGTATGTGTCTATATGATCAGTCAATGGGTGACTTTAATACTGTTGTACATCCATAAATTCGGCTTCTCGTTTCACGAATAACAACTGCTTACTGAAATCAGAGCGAGGTCTTCTGCTTACTACTTCGGTGGGAGGTTTCAATTCTAGTACGATTTCTAGGGCTATTCGAAGTCCCTAATTCCGAGTATCACTCAAATTGGCGTGAGTTTTCACCCAAAAATTCACCTCCTGGATCTCCAAGATCAGTCAATAACTGTTCAGACGAAAAACTTGTCATTTCTAGTACAGGCAAATTACCTAGCTTGTCAAATTCGGATGCAAAACATTTGAAAAATCACGGTTGAGCTGTCTCAAAGCTTTTAATCCCAGGATAGCTGAACTTCCCTTTGGCATTAAGAATCGTATCGGAATCGGCTTGTTATCTTTACCAACCACCATTAAATCAGTCTCACCTAGCAGAGCTAAGCGATGACCAGTAACCCCACGTATTTCAATTGTCGTTGACCTTAGTTGAGCATCAGGGGCCATGTGATCTAGTAGTAGTTTTGAAATAGTGGACTCGCTAATTCCCGTGTCCAAAATGAATTCCCACGTACATCCAGACTTGAACTTGAGGCATCCGTGAATATACTGCTCATCCCTGGATTTCATTTGCAATGAATAAACAGTAGTAAGTGGCTCTACATCATTTGTCTGCTCAACTTGACTCAGGTGGCATTTCTGACCTTTGCATACCTTCTTAATACGAGCAGATTTACCACACAAATGGCATATGGCATTAGGAAATCTGCAAGATGATCGTAAGTGTAACTTACCACAGTCCTACAGGTGCGTCGATAAATATACATTCTTATTATTATATGGCCTAAATGTTTGCTTACAATCAGCCCTAATGTCATACCGCTGAAAATTTTTCAGGAACAATCTTTCCTACGCGGGAAAGGCAGCCCAATTTGCAGATCCATTTTTGCGGTTTGGCTGGACGAAGCCATCTTGCAGGGTCATGAAACACTGAGAAACCGCCTGAAATGTCGCTGCCGTAACGCCAAAGCATTGTAATACATTCTGACGTTTGTACTCAGTCAGTTCGCCTGAAAAATTGCACCAGTAATCTTTATCATGCGAATTTCAATATTTTGGGTGCATTGTAACAGATGGCTGAAGGGCTGCTCTCCAACACACACTTTGAATGAGCTATAAAGGAGGCGCGGATCAGCACCCGGAAGTGTGAGAAGACGTTTGTCAAGCTCGCCAAGTGTGAGTTTCAATGTGTGAGTAGGCGGCGAGAGGCGGATCCGGAAAAATGGACAGAGTAGTCATGACACTCATAACAATGTCTGTACATGTGTAACTAGAGAGAGACGGTCAAGAAAGGAACCAATGAAAACTCAAAACTGCGTTGCCACAAAGTGACATGAGGTTGTTGTAAACCTGCACGAGCCCTTGAAGGATACCCTGAGTTCATCAGAGCGATAAACCTACTAGACGGTTGAAGCGCGACGGTTGGATGTTCCCTTTCTGTGTCTTAATGTAATACGCACGGCTTTAGCTTGTCGGATGAAAATTCTGTGTGGTGAACATGGTTGCCAAGGTAAGCATCGTTGCTCGCTACATAAATCCAGGGGACAAGCAACAGGAAAATAGTCGTCAGGTAGCACTGCAACATTTATTACGACGAGTTCTGGCAACAGGCGCGCGCGACTTAGGGCGATTCTAGTGAAAGTGGAAACGCCAAAAAGTTTCGTCTGAACTGACACTTTTCTTGACAACGGTTCGGCTACATGCCTTGCCGAACAACATTGTGCCGAAGGACATCATGCTGCCACAATTCAGTGGTGCTTGATGATCACGACACTGAGCGGCGCATCCGACTGTGTGTGCCGAAGCCAAACGCAGGTCACTGCCGTTGTCCATGGATAGGGCAGCGGACCAGACGTAGGCTATGAAGGATTTACCGTTTGGTACTGTGGCAACTTTGCGAGATGTCGGTGAGCGGTGGCACCAGTTAACGGGAGCTGAGTTTGGACAAAAAAGAAAAGGAGACATTGATATTTTGTTTGGAATTGATACCCGAGAGCACATCGGGTACTTGACCATGGGGTTGCTGGACGTAAGGAGACTAATGCGATTACGACCCTGTTTGTTCGAATGATTTGTGATCTATTTTGCGGAGTGAAAATCATGAGCTTCAGAGAACTGTGATTTCCAAGAAACTTTCCCCGTGTTGAAATATCTTATTCTGTCATAAAACCAAGAGTTTACTGCTATGACTGGGGTTTGAGAGGCAAACTCAGAGAATGCTGAGATAGCTCTAGCAACAACTGTGAATATTTCTCACTTGGGTAATGATCAAACCAGAGTTCCGTTAACGTAGAGATCTTCCGAGGTGGCATTAAGTTTAAACCGAATACCTGCTTGAAACGTCTCGGGATTATTCAAAACCGTTTTAAAACAGGCTGATTCTAGGAAGCATCCGTGAATGCTGAGCCTGATTAGCTTTCCAAGAGATTGTATGTACCACAGAACCAGGCTTGCTTCAAGATTCTGTGCCACGTTTCTGTACGATGGGTACATATGTGGGCGTCACTCTACCTCTGGACATATTGGTGTGCTGTTGAAGTTTAGGGTCTATACGGTTTTAGCTGCAGCAGATATTGAGGAGATGGTTCTGCAAGTTCGCTTGCTCGGAGCGAGTCATTAAGTTCCGGGGATGCTATGACGTTCTGAAGGTGATATCAGAGGGGAGCTCACAAACCACCGGAAGACGATACATCCATCGTTCCCTGTTATGTAGATTTCGCTTTGAGAGTAACAGCAGGAGAATTACTACAAAGGTATGAGAAAATTTTGTGCCAAGCCGTTTATAAAAACTTGCCAGATGAATCCTCAACAATCAACTTTGTTCAATGTTTGATGTCGTTGCTGTCTGGATAAGGATTTAATCTGATGAAGCGGCTGTTGAATGGGTGCAAGGCCCTTGTTAGCATCACTTGTTTTGAACACACTGTGATTCTGGAGGCATTAACCAAATACAAGTAGCCATGAGGACATTCGTTGGGTATAAAGTGGATCGCAAAAGCAAAACAATTTCTTATAATCTTCAGATTGTTCTTGAAAGTAACAACGAGGAAATATGTCCACTCCACCATCTCTAGGTTGTACGATGCCGTTGGGCTTTTTGCCCCATGGCTACTACCGGGAAGGATATTATTGCAAGAGGTATGTCATATAAAGCTCTGGTGGAATGGTTCACTTATTGCGGAAGATTGCTCAGAGTGGCGCTATCAGTTGAAGTATTTGCAAAAACTCGGTGAAATATGGATCCCCAGATGTAAAAGACCTGATGAGTGCGAAATGTGGCCTTGGGTTACATGGATTTTGTGACGTATCTTGAGCGGGATAAGGTGCGGTTATCTACATTGATTTCTACAACGACAACTTGGAGTATTCTCCTCCACTACTCGTTCACAACTGGGATGGTGCCTCAGAAATTAGCTTCCGTTCATCGATTGAGGTTGACGACAGCGGTACTGTCCGTTTGCATGTTTGAATGTTAGCTTGGAGGACGTCATTTTTTGGATAGATCCCTAATCGTAGTGTATTATTCCAACAAGGACGCTACACGTTTTAGCACGTCCGTCAAAAATGAATCAGCGTATGTGTTTGGTGTTTCTGAATCATTACAATAGAAACATGCACGACCAAATCATAGTCCCACTTACAGAATATCACCGACAGTGAGGAATGTGCGGCATTTACAAGAGAAGCTGCGTGGTTCAGAGTTCCTCTGGCAACCGTTAGATTTATTGACTGGCACATAACTCGACTAAGCCCGTAAAAGGCGGTGATTTAAAAAGGTCGCATCACAACTGAACATTACTGGCGAATTCAGTAATTAGGCCCGAATATCCGATCGGCATAAGCTGTTAAAACCACCGCTTCGTTTGAACCATTTTAGATTCTTTCGGGATTTGATCTGTACCAATAATCAAGGATGCGCAAAGGCAGTTGACCGTTTGATACGCCTTGGGTGATAGTAAATCCAAGCTCATGTCATGCAGAGGATACAGCCATTCCTCGTGGAATGCGAATTTCACTAACTTGTGTGCCCATGAGAAAAGAGAGAGATTAAGGGGAAACCGCTTCCAAAACATGCACATCGTTATAGGTGACCGCCTCTTCTGCCTAGACTGAAAATTATCTGCCTCGTTTCTGAACTTGGACGCCACATTTTCCATGACACTGCCCAGAATGCGCTGTGTATGAAAAATACTTATCCGTCACTTCCATTCGAGATGGTCCAACTGGAACGGCTGACGTGGTTACATCAATCAGTTAACGGTTATGGAGTCTGCAAGGTGCCTCGAGAGTTAAAAACGCCGTACACTGGTATGATTTAAGCCGACGTCATGTTGCTGTATCCGGTGATTGATTCATTCCTCTCCATAAAAATTTGCTTTGGTCGACACTCCATCTCACACATCAGTTCCGATTGTTTTAGTCCAGTCGAATTGGAGAAAAACCGAACAATTGATAAAAGGTCTGGTTGTCTACTAACGTGTTCAATATCTAAGGAGGTCCACCAGCAACCAGCATAGCTCAGGAGTGCGGAATCGTTTCTCATGTGTTGACTTGGTCTATCAGAAAAAAGAAACACCAAACGTCATCTATTAGCACAACGATTCAAATTTTGTCTGTTTGCACACAAGTTTAAGTATCGGACAAGAACGCTAGATTAGATTATTTTGATTGGTAATCCCCTACGCTCAGCAAGTGTGCAGCGCTTCAATCCACCATATGCCAGTCACGGGGGTGGAGTCTTGAGGCGGTTGATAATATCTATTAGAAGAATATTGAATTCAGTTTCTATGGATCAGCTGACTGACGATATGACCTCTTCGAAACGGATAGATGGAAATAATTCGCAGGCAGCAAAATCTCCCGTCAGACAGCGATAAAATGAAACCTCCGTGGATATCTGGCTATATTCCGATGGTATCGCTGAAGGACTTGAAAATCGTTGGTTTTCTTAACAGAAATGAACATGAGCCTTGAAATATTTGTTTTAACCACTCGATAACTGGTTTGCTTTTCATATGGCGTCGAGATCAAAAGTTTCAGTGATAGGTGTTGTGACGGTGTAAATGCGTTTTTCCTTGAAGTAGCTTTTCATGTTGGATTGGTAGTTAACAGCCCTGTTGAAAATTGATATATTATATCTCACAGATGCGTTGAGAAATATACCATTATTATTATTATAAATTTAATGAAGTATGTGGTGGTACACATTCGGCCGGTCTATTTTAGAAAAAGTCGATTTCATGTCACACTCCATTTTAACTGATGGATTGTTTGCAAGGCTTCAGAGAAGTATTCGGAATTTGGGAAGTTTGAAGCTTCAAGGAATTTAGAAAGTGTCTACTTAAATACACGGGAAATCACAGTGTTTTGTATGTGCTTGTTTCAAGCAAAAGTCAAGCAGTGGATGCTTGAAATATGATAGGGTGAGTTTGATTATCACTGATAGTACGTGGTAGACGGCAAACCAATGTAAAAAATACCAGCGACGTAAGAGTCAAGACCGCAGATTACATGTTTTGCGAGTTGAGTCCACATACTTTCCATTGAACAATTCTCGTGATGCATGCACCAAACCACGCTTCAATCTCGTTGGGAGAAAAATCAAGCTGGTTGTTAGCACTTTTACATTGTAGCACAAACACGACATAACTGCCTTCCTGTACGAAGCGTATCCAATGAATCGTCAGCTTACTTAAAGCGAAGTGAGCGACTACAGGCACCTGTTCGAGTGCAACACTCCAACTGCTGAGTTGAAGCCATATGCTGTGGATGTTGGTGGTAAGTATATTTGCAACATCTGTCATCAGTTGAAACCCTCGAAGATAAGTAAGTGGGTTTGTGTACATTGATGTTGCAAAAAATCTGCCACAAATTTTGAACCATATAGGGAAAAACGGCGTAATACCTGTCATCAGAGGCGACAATAATAGATACACGAACATATGTTTCGTACGGAAGCAACAAGGGCGGTTATCCAGACGTTTCAATGGTGTGGTGAACGTCAATGTCACGCATGTAACCAACCGCCACAAGTAGTTCCTTTACCAATTCACGTTCGCGGTTGTAGCCTGCGGCTATATCAGTTTTTGGTCACAGACGGAATGGGTCATGGACTGCCGGCGATGTATACCTATGTTTGGAGTAAAAATGTGCTTCCCTGCGTCATTTGTTTGAGACGTTTCGAGAGATGATGGGGATCACACACCTGTCAGAACGTTTGTGATGGACAAAATTACGGTTCAAATGTGAACAGCACGGGTCGCCTTCGAGTGCGACTTAAGGTTATGTCGTTTTCATGTCCGCGATATAGCGAGGAGACGCGTAAGTTGATGTAATTAACCTTATAATAATCATTTAGACAAATTTTTCTAAAAGTCACTATATGTTTCATCGAATGGCTACTTGTGATAACTTAGAAGAATGAGCAAACACTTTTGAGCATTTATGATGAGGTTTCAACCGGGATATTTGGATAAACAGACGAACAGACTCAAGGATTATGAGTTACCTTGTATGCGGGTGGCTCTATATAAGGCTTAAGTGGGCCATCCACGCACAGTCAAATGTCGTTCACTTCGGAACTGGAACACGCAGCCGTCTGGGCAATGCAACTGGGTGACGGAAGAAGCATACTCACTCAAGAGATCATTTGGCCGCCAGCTGTCAGCACCTTTTTCACGGATTATGAAATGCGCAGGCTGTTCGCAAAGTACTACTTCATGGTCATACCCGGAAATGGAAATCCCGCGAACCAACTCGTCAACCTGTTCTCCACCTTAAGAGTTGTATATAGTGCACTATACTTGGATTCATTATCAAACATTGCTGCTTTTGATCCAGTCAGAGGATGTTC
The DNA here is from genome assembly GCA_014338405.1 of Paragonimus skrjabini miyazakii. Lineage (NCBI taxonomy): Eukaryota > Metazoa > Platyhelminthes > Trematoda > Plagiorchiida > Troglotrematidae > Paragonimus > Paragonimus skrjabini miyazakii. The sequence goes on along the minus strand of JTDE01010171.1, from coordinate 5,281 downwards.
CCGCTGACTTGGCCAATAAAGAATTTCTTAGTATGCAGTATGCGTTCACATTGGTAGCTGCTTCAACCTGATTCACATGAACTATGATTAACGTCTGTCTGTGCAATATTGGTTCACATTAGCAGCTGCTTGAACCTGATCAACTTGAGCTATGAAGAACGTCTGAGTATGCAGTACAGGTTAACACTAGCAGATGCTTCAACCTCATTCAATTAAGCTATGAATAACGCCTGCGTATATAGTATACGTTCACACCAGCAGCTGCTCCACCCGATTGACTTAAACTAGCGACAACGCCTCAGAATGCACTATGTATTCCAAACAGTAACTGCTTCAACCTGATTCGCTTGAGCTATGAATTACATCTGAGTATGCATACACAATATTAAATGCTACAACCTCATTCCGTTAAACTATGAATGACGGCTCAGCATGCAGTATGTGATCACACTGAAAGCTTCTCCACCCGATTGACTTAGACTATCAACAACGTCTGAGAATACAGAATGATTTCCCGTCAGTAGATGCTTCAACTTAATTCACTTAAGCTATGAAGAACGTCTACATACGCAGTATACGATCACACTAGAAGCTTTTCCATCCAACTGACATAGACTATCAACAACGCATGAGAATACAGGATGCGCTTACGTATGTATATGCTTCAACTTCATTCAATTAAGCTATGAATAACGCCTGCGTATGCAGTATACGTTCACACCAGTGGCTGCTCTTTCCGAACCACCTTTACCACGAACGATTTGGAGAAGAAACACATGCGGGAAGTGATGAAAAATCTGTACTTGAAACGATTGGGGTACATGGTTATCATCATCTTTGATTCCATTGATTGACATAGTGATTGGACGTTTCCTACACCGCAATAGATACTCGGCGTTCTAATCATCGGAGTGTGACTGGCTGACAGGTATAACACCCGGTGATCGGCAGACAGCTTGATTTCATGTTTCCGTATTTTGTTCCGTATGAACGCCACGTGACACCAATCTAGTTAGAAACAATGCAGTAGGGTGAATAGAATTTACTCCTGAAGATTCTAGATGATAGAGTAGGACATGGTACCCTTTTCTTACGCCGATCCATATACACCGAAGACGGAAACAACCATATGACAGCGTCATTTCCAACCATTTATAACAGCAACGTATCATCGACCAATATCTACCTGAAATCTCGCAAACAAAGAGAAATAGTATAAATATCGTATAGAAAAAGAAGCTGGAAATGTTGCTTTACATGTTTCCCTATCAAATGTGTTGGTGTTCTCGTTGAAGTGTAAACCAATCACACTATGGTCGTATATTTCCATTTCGACCATATCTTAAAAACGCCGCAAAATGAAGCATTCTCAGTCTATAGAATGACGTATTTCATCTCGAAAATGGCAATGATTGCATTTATAAGACTTGAAAATGTTAGCTAACGTAAATAACGGGTTGTTTCTGCGAAAATGATGGAAAGATTTTTTATCACGAAGCTAATACTTTTGGGCCTTATTCGATGTATTTCAATTTTTCCATTACCGCCGCTTATTTACAATTGATGTACTGTAAGTACTGTGCCTGAAATTCCGTCTTCAAAATTTCATAAAAGATTTAAAAATCGACGATTCGCGCCAAAAGGACCGTTTTGCCTTTTGAACGACCTTCAAGGCGAATCCTGTGAAACGGAAAATTGTCAGTATCCTCGTACTTATTAAGCTTAATAAATAGAGCAATTCTCCGCGGTTACACTTGACGAGCCTAGTCTTAATAAAATCGAGGACCCGTTGTGGTTACTGGTCTCTACAGGTTCTCGCGCCATACTTATTGGATGTATTTACCCACCGCCTAATGCTACTAGCAGCGACTTGACTGACTTCGTAGAGGCGATAAGTCATGTATCAAACGTACCTTGCGAATACAAATTAATAGGTGGTGACTTCAACATGCCAAATATCTCCTGGACCTCATTCACAGCTCCTGCAAAGCAAGCTGATTTTCTTTCATGCATTCAACTGAATGGATGGAACCAACATGTCTTAGCGCCCACCAGACAGAAACATATTTTGGATCTCATATTCACCACAGGTATCTCGTCCGTAGAGATATCCGTTCTAGAACAATTTCCAGGAAGTGACCATAATATCGTCAAGTGTCAGTTTGATTTCAATACGGTTATCAAACCCACAGTTATACTCTACCGTCTGATCAAATACATCGATTGGAGTACCTTCCCTTCCTTACTAAGATCCTTAAATCGGAATACATCCTTTCTTACATCGGACCCAAAAGTAGCAACCGAGGAATTTATTAACCACTTCCAATTTTGTACCGATATTCTGGCTCCCATAAAGTTGAAACGTGTTTATTCTTATGTACACGGTAGAATTCTAACTGCAAAAGAGACTGCCAAACTTAAGTCACTTAAGTCGCTGCACAGAAGAACACGGAACTTCTCCCTAGTAATGCAAATGTGCAGTATGTTTGAACATATAGAATACAGAACGCAACTGCGTTATGTGAACGAAGAAAAGCTTGCGCTTGGCAGTGAACAAAGGAGCATGAGATTAATGCAACTGATGAGACGGAGAAATTCCATGAGGGACCCTCCCATAAAAGTTATAATTCTCAAATATAATACGGTTGTCGATGACCCAGTTGAGATATGTGAACTCCTTAACTTACATTTTGCTGCTGCGTTTAGCATGGAGAGCAAGGTATTACACGTTATCCCGTTGAAAACAACAAAAGTTCTGTGCAATATTTCGATTGATGTTAGAAGTGTCTGCTTACAGTTGGCTACCGTTAAACCCACAATCCACCCTGAACCTGATGGTATCCAACCATTGGTTATCAAGCAAGGAGGTGAGGATGTACCCATCCTCTTACTAAATTTGTTAGACCTATCACTTCTATCCGGCAATTTCCCTCATCAGTGGAAAGAGTCAATCATAATGCCCCGCTACAAAAGTGGTCCAAAACAAGAAATAAGTAACTACCATCCAATAAACCACACACCAATCTGCTCAAGAATGTTTGAAAGAATGATAAAAGCACCCATCGTCAAATTCCTAAGGTCACAAAACCTTATAAACCTTTCGCAGCACGGTTTCCTTAGTGAGCGCTCTTGCATGACATGTCAATTGGAATTTTTAAACCATATATCAATATCTGCCGATGCAGGGAATGCGGTCATTATCATACTTCTCGACATGCAAAAGGCCGCTGACCGTGTACCGTACAAGCGCCTGTTAATCAAAATAGCATCTCTTGTAGTAGAAGACCCCTTGTACAGCTGGATTTCTTCATATCTTGAAGGGCGA
>JTDE01010166.1:0-12906 GCA_014338405.1 Paragonimus skrjabini miyazakii | reverse complement strand
ATGTCATTAAACAACCGCACATTTCTTGTTTACATCTTCGGAAGACTGAAACAAAGAAATCTCTAGGGAAAAGATTTTCAAGATTTCAATTTCTGCAACATATCACAAATTTTGAACAAGTTTAATTGCTACGAACTATTTTTTAACTAAAAGATAACGGAGATATTCACGTTCTACCGATTACACGCAGCCGTCTGTTATGTACTGAAGTACACTAACGGGAATGGGTGTCTCTTTGGCCTTCAGCCTTGCGCCCGCGTACGAAAAGCTGAAGTCGATGGAACGTGCTTCGGTAAAGAGAAGAAGGAAGTGGAAATTATTCGGCAATTGTGTAGTTTGCCGGTATGGTGGTTCAAGGTCAAAACGAGTAGAAAACAGCCGTTTGGGCGCGAGAATAGATTTTTCAAATCTTCCGTGAAATATCAAAATGCACACTTCAGGATAAATATACAGATTTTGTCAAGTATAATAGTTGTGTTGCAATGGGAAAATTGGCTATGCCTAAAAATGGCTCATCTTCGCACATTTTGAGAAAAATGTTCTGCCTTTTTTTGATAGTCATCATGTTTGCCTTCGTAGTCGATCTCGTGTTCTGAAAATGCTTCCGTCTGAATTTCCATGATGGAATACACACTTTCGTGTTGCAAAAGTGCTCGCTTCTGTGTGGTTTTGGAGAAAAATTATTCTGTAACTTTCGACCACATTGCGTCAGCACTGCATTGTACACAAAGTATTAAAGTAAATTCCAACGAAAGCTATGTCACCACGTCCGTGAGTTAGTTATGTATCTGAATTATATGTTCGGTCCGTTTCCCTGTCAGTATTTCAGGTAGAAAACGGTCGACGAATTGTCATTCCTCAAAGCGATTGCGCCTGACGTCATTACGTGGTTGTTTCTATGTACAGTCCACATGAGACAGTGTAGATGGGGGTAATATGTCCCACTTTATGATTAACAACCTGTGTACTGTCTAGTCTGTTGTTTTCCGACTATGTTTGAGTGTAACTTTTCACTGGTGCCCCGTTCGGTCCAGCTGGCTTAAGCTATGGGCGACATTGATTAAAAACACACGAAAGGATTGAGGAAAAATTTGCATTTGGACCGTTCAAGATGGTTGTTGGACTGATCTTCTCCAATTCTTTTGAAAGATATTATGATGAGGATGCAAAAGCTGTCGGTCTGGCTGATTCTTTTCCAACGTAAAATGAAGTTTATGCGGTACATTGGTACCGTTTATGACGTTGGCACTCAAGCGACATTAGCTGCTGCATCTGCATGACATGCAGCTAGCTTGTGTTGACCAACTGAGAAACAGCGTCCCTGTTTGCACATCTAGCCCTCTGAATCAAGTCTTGCAGAATGTAGAAACACACGCGAAATTACCTTCGGGGGGAATCGCTAGCAGGTGATTCACACGATGATTCTACTGCAGTCAACGTGAAAGTTCCATCATTGCACACCCCTTCAGCACGAGGGCCGGCAATTGGTGTTCTAAACATGGAGTATAAACGAGGTGAACAGCATACCTTTGAGCCGTAGTGCGGTCGTCCGACGCTGAACTATAAGTTACATCGGGCCACATTGATGAACCGTGGCTTGACATGCATGGAGCTCTTGGGATTGCACTCCCGGATGTAAAACATGGAATATGGGAAGGCGAAAAACTGACAAACACAGTTAACTACCAGTTTGGTCTGTTGCTGGCAGAAGCATGGTCCAACAGTAGGAAACGCCACATCTGTGGGCTATCTCAGTACCGACAAACATGAACGGTTAGTTCTAGCGACCTACGCATCCCAGTTTGCTGTTGGCGCTGTCTTGCAGCAAATCACTGGCACTGAAATCCGACCATCATCCTTTTTCTCCCGAAAGCTACAGCATGCCAAAACGAGGTATAGCACCTTCGGCAGAGAACTGCTGGCTATCTAATTCGCCGTCAAACATTTTCGACGTGTTACAAGGACGTCAGTTTATCATCCTTACAGGCCACAAGCCGTTAACATAGGCTTTCAGCACTTCTCCAGACAGATACCCCCAGATAGAAATCCGCCACTTAGACTTTCTGTCTCAGTTCACGACAGACATCCGCTACATCGATGTTTCGAGCAAAGTGGTCGCAGGCGCTTTATCTCGCGCGCATATTCATCAATTATCCGCATCTACTATTGATCTGGAAGCCATAGCAGCGGCCCAATGAAACGACGTGGAATTTAATCAACTACGCTCTCATCCGTCCTTTAAGTATGTTCACCTACCACTGCTGCACTGCGATTCAAAAATTCGCTGTGACATCTCCAACGGTAAACCTCGAACTTACGTCCCCTCTAATCACCGGCGAGACATTTTCAGCCATTTTCCCTCTATCTCCCACCCTAGCATCCGTTCTACCATCAAACTAATCGCCGACCGTTTCGTCTGGCCGAACATGCGCAGGAACCTACGTGAATGGGCCAAAGATTGTCTATCGTGTCAGCGAAGTAAGGTACACCGCCACACCATCACCACACCCGGGACATTCCGTGTACCAAATGCCCGTTTCAAGCACGTTCATGTTGACATAGTAGGCCAACTTCCTCCTTCGAACGGTTCTACGCATTTGTTGACCTGCATTGATCGTTTCACACGATGACCTCCAGCAACGCCCATACGCGATATCTCAGCCGAGAACATCGTACGGACCTTTGTGGAAACTTGGGTATCCTTCTCCAGCGTACCTGTTTCTATCACCACTGACCGCGGTTCCCAGTTCACATCCACGCTGTTTCGCGATCTGCAGCAATTACTCGGCTGTGAACACTTCCGAACAACCGCCTATCACCCAGCATAAAAATGGCCCAGTGAAACGTTTCCATCGTCAACTTAAAGGTGCTACCCTTACTACGACATCAGGTTCAACTGGTCGGAAAACCTACCATTCATTTCGCTTGGCATCCGTAAAACCATCAAAGAATACACCGGCGGCACTCCAGCTGAACTCATCTATGGCAGTACCATACATCTGCCAGATGAAATGTTTACGGATTATAAAACCGCTGGTGTGATAGACCAACCGTCATACGTCACACGTCTGAAACTGCACATGAGCAAGTTAATGCTCAACCCGACGAGAACCACACACCGAGGCAGACTTGGTTGACCGCATCCAAAACATATTAGCCTGTCACAGTTACCGAAGCCAAAGGACGCCTGCGCTTTAAACCATCACCCCAAGTGACTTGCGCTGCACCACTTGCGGTTCCAATCACACACCACGTATCTGGTGTAAACCCAAAGGAATAAGACTAGTAGGTGTGTGAGTGAGGCCTTTGTGTCCAGCCGGTTAATGCAAATTAGCCAATTGAATAGCTAGCACGGAAAGGGAACCCTTAACTCTCGGAAAATAAAAAGACAAAGAAATTGCAATCACAGGATCTAAACTGTGAAGAAAAATGTGTAAACTGTAGGACAAGAAGCATTTCAGTATACGTGTGCATGTTTGTGCATTATAGATGGGATTAAATTGAAAAACAAAATTGAGAGTTATACTACGAAAAGATCAGTCAAATAAATTATCATTTATTACGCCAACATAGCTGAAGAAAAGAATGGGTAGAAGACCGCAGACACCCAAGTTTCTGAAAAGAGGGGCGGATTAGTTAACAAACTACCGTGATCTTAGCCGATACAATCATTAAGGAAGATAGAATGGATATACTGATATGACCTACCTGAGCCTGACGTACTCGTCGCCCCTTCACCGACAGTGTACTATGAGTAAGCTGATGACATATTAGTCCAAGGTGGTCAGCGGCTTCGCGGCCTCACACATCGCACATCGCCCTCGACAACGCAATAGCTGTTTGTTGAATTCGCGGCCGCCCGTCCGAATCATATTCCTCCAGACCGTCTGGTTCAACGCTAATTCTTCCTAACATCTAAAATCAGTGTTGCAGCGTGGAAGACTTGCCTGCACGACATCCCGGTATCCGCTTTTGACCACCAGGATTTTGCTTACCTGATTTCAATTTTCCATACGGCAGGTGCTTTGGAATACGGCCGTCGCCCAACCGACGGACGTGACCTTGCCAAAAAAGTTAATTCAACATCAGCAGGGCTTCCATCCCGTTCATGCCCGCTCGCCTAGTACCTCGGTGTTTGGAACCATGTCCGACCACCGAATACTTAAGATGCGTCTTGGGCATTGCAAGTGGCAATGGCTAAAATAGCTCACATTCCGCTGATACAGTGTTCAAGTTTCACTGCCGTACAGAAGTATAGATAGAACACAATTGAGCGGTAGACAAGGAGCTTAGTGGCCATCTTTAGACTGTGGTTCTCCCATACACGTCTTTCAAAATGTCGGAAAGTAAATCTGGCCCTCCCCACACAAGCTCGTAACTTGCGGTCCACGGAGAGATCGGTGGACAATTTGCTACCCAAGTAGCAAAAATTCGCGCAGCTTCCGACAACATCTGCATTAATGCGGATTTGGGGTGAAGGTGCACAGACAGCACCTCCGCCAAGGGGGAAGGCTGAAGAAAAAAATGTCTCACCTGTGTTGATGTCCAGTCCGAACTTGGATGCCGCGGTCGCGAAAGCCATGGCCAGTCGCTGTAGTTCGTCCTCGCTGTGTGCGAACAGCACGCTGTCATCTGCGAACAACACTATGCGCATCGTTGAGGTATATAAACGGGTTGGGGCGGCGGAACGTCAGATATTCAGCAGGCGCCCCTCCATCCGGTACGGTACCTCAACGCTGTCCTCCTCAGACTCCTGGGAAGCAACTGTTAGCATGGCAGTCAAATATAAACCAAATAAGGCTTAAGTCAGGACACAACCCTCCTTTACGCCGGTGACAACGTCAAAATTATCAGAGGTAGTTCCACACGATTGCCCCTCCGCCTTCATGCTCACATGTAACAATCTAATCAAACTAACAAACTTATCTGGAAATCCAAACTTACGAAGCACTGTCCACAAAACCTCGCGATTCACAGAAACAAAGGCCTTGGTGAAGTCCATGAAGAGGGCATACAGAGACTGGTTACGTTCTCGGGATTTTTCCGGAATTTGTTAATCAATGAACACCAGTTCGATCGTAATACAACTAGCCCAGAACCCGCATTGCTTCTCAGAATATTTGTTCCAAAGACTTCCGAATTCAATCGGTTAAGAAGGATTCTGGCAAGCACCTTGCCTGCGCAGGTCAGCGGACTGATGCCTCGAATGCTATCGGAGCATTGCTTGCCACTCTTACCTTTAAACGAAGACAGTTTCTCAGCATCCTTGAAATCTTGTGGCATAGCCTCGTGGTCCCATATGGAGTGAATCAGCGGATGCAGCGCACGTTCCGGCGCTGACCGGCCTTTCTCCAGGATCTCACCTGGCAATCCATCTTCATCGGCAGCCTCCCCGTTGCGATGTTGACCAACAGTTTTCCGAAATTCTAGTAAATCCGGGGCGAGAGCAAGTGGAAGCTTGAAGGACTGTTGCGGCAGGATGTTCACAGTCACCTAATGAATGGTAGCGGGGCGATCCAGTAAGATACTGAAGTGTTTGCGCCAGATCTTCATGATTTCTTCTGGCTAAGTGCAAGAATGGCCGTCGTCCACGTCTACCAGTGCTTTAGTAGACTGGATCGATGGACCAAAGTTCGCTTTGAGTGAAAAGTAGAATTCGCTATGTTGTCGACGATCTGCGAAGTCCTGCATAGGGTCACCCTGCTTCCTCCACCAACTCTCCTTAATTCCGCGAACACGCTGGGCTATTTGACGGTGGATACTCCAGAACGTCCCCTAAACGGGCTTATAGACTTGGATAGACACTCTGATCTTGACCCGTCTATAATCGGTGCTACATTCACTGCCGCGCATCACCCGCGTGATACGCACTTCACGAATGTCGCGCTGTTGCACAATCACGTGATCAAGCAAACAGTGACGAACGCTTTGCGGATGAGTTCACGTCGTGATATCAATCGCATATAGCCGGAATCGGGTGCTTTTATAGCTAGCTGGCGACTAGCACACAGGTGGTCAGACGATCACCATTCTCGTTGACCGGACCAATGCCGTATGGTCCGAGGACTACCGACCAGGCTCTTCAGTCGCGCCACACTTGAGCGTTCAAGCCACCCAGAACAAAGGATCGGTCATCCACTGACAACAAACGGATTGTGGCGGATAGCTGATCATGGAACTGGTCCCTTGTATCATCAGTGTGACACATAGTTGGACCATAAACAATAACAAACGTAGCACTTACCTCGAACGAGTCGCACACGTATAAACAGCATTCGAGGGCTGATGCCGTGCGGTTCGCCTAAAATGAAGTGTTCATGTGATCAACGGCTGCGAAACAGACACCATGCTCCCAAACACCGTTTGCCGTGTAACCTATCCAGTAGAAGGTGTACTGAGCACCTGATTCCAGCAGCTTACCTTGGTCCGCAAGCCTTGTCTCACTCGAGGCTGCTAGCTCGATCCCATGGCGACGCAGTTTCACCGCGATCAGTGTAGTGCGTCATTCTCTCTGTCTTTTTGAGCTGCATCGAGACAAATAGCATGCGCACATTCCATGCTCCAACACAGAGCATCTTGCGTCCCCGGGCTTGTCTCAAGCTGAAACTTGAGTGAGCACTATCTGCCTGATGATTCATGTTGGGTGGCAATATGAAGGTGTGTCTGGCAGTAGCATATTTTCGTCTATCCATCCTACCATGTACAGCAGATAGGACGACCCGGTTTATCTTGCGCGTCGGCCGATGCAGTACGGTAATTGGTTTATGTTGTATGGTCATGGTTTTTATGGGTTTAGAATATTGTCAGGACGGCTATACCTGAAAAGGAGAGCAATTAGAGTTCTGAGCCAAAGCCTTTAGCTCAAAATCCTGTACCGCAAGGTAGCAGGTTACACACAAGCATACATATGCATCAGGATCAACCGATTAGAACAGAGTCCATAGTCACGACCCATGGCATTCAGCACATTCACACAGAGATAATATTGCACGGAAAAACCAATCAAACATGCACAGAATAAGATCAGGCCAAAAATATCAAACGGGACCAAGACAGGACACACTGACGCCGTAAACAATGAACGCATCTACCTTTTGTTTGACCACTACCCTTTGGCCAATCTGACATGGTTGAACCCCCAACGACCGAAGTCGCAGTCAGCACAACCCGCATGTGATTAAAATAATGGCTATGGGACTGACCGGATAGAGGTTTGGTCCCAAACGATATTTACCGCAGCAGTGATGCTAAACTTCTCTCAAAATATACTGCTGACGAATGAGAAGAAACCAGGATCAATAAAGATTATGGATAAATATGACCGTAGACTAAAAGTGCACGATTTATGTCCGGATAAATTACGCTGTGTCTTCACGAGTGCATACTACAAACCATTTATATATCAGTATGAGAAAGTGAACAAGATAACAGAGAAAGTCAGTTGTCCGAGTGTAAAATCTTTGTCACTACTACGTTAGTGACTACCCTGCACAGTCATTTTTGAACACACAACAAAGGTTTAAACTTTCGGGTTGCCCGAGCTTCAGCGCAGCGCAATGTTCGCGCGTGTGACGTCGATTAGATCACGCAAAATTCCGTTGTGGGATCAAACTGGTGTTGTTTCATTAGAATAGGACGCACAATGGATGATAAAATTTCCTTGTTTCTATGCCTCGCTGTGACGTCATGTGTTTGCATGATCTGTTTCTTGACCGACTCCGGGATGTGCTCCATGACTCCGGTCCGCAACTGGCGCTCAGTACTGCCCATGTATTCAAAAATAACGTTGGATTTGACTGACTCTGAAGGTAGTGCGTTTTCTTTTACACGCTACGAGTTTATGATACAGTAAAATAAACAATAACGTGAGATTTTTCTTTTTTGTAATAACACTGCGCAATATCTTCACTTTAGAACATACAAACGATTCATGTAATAATTTTAGATACTTGGTTTGAAGGACAAACTAACAGAGTGATACGTGAATGAGTTTGGATAAAGTGCCGAAACCATCTTTCCAAACGCGAAGTTGGCGGTTGTTTTCAGTGATTCCTCAAAAATTCCCTACTGAACATAAATAACTTTCCAACAAATTAATTAACACTTATGGTCACAGTGACCACATTTTGAGTATGAAATCCAGGGCGAACCCTTTGTGTAAATGAAGGCTTCATATCTAGTTACTTTGGTTTCCGCTCAAAACTCAGTGCTACATTCCCATACAAACCAGTGCAACTCAAACGAAGTTACATTTGAAAATACAGGAAATAAAAAGGCGTACCGCATCTGATATTGCAAAATGGCCTTCTAAGATCCACTCACGGCTATTATGTAAGAAACGTGCAACACACGGCCCTGTGTCTGACAAGGAGATCTACCACTTTTGTGGTTCATCAACCGAGGACACTGTCTGGATTTCATCCAGCTGATTAATTTGGAACAATAAACCAGCTAGTTGCCATCGCGGAGCTTAACAGCAAAATGAAAAGATGTACCTTTTTTCAAGTCGAAACGCACATTCACTTGTAACTTAATTATCTGATAGAGAAAACAATGATGGATAGATGAGGATTTGGAAATACACCCACACAGACAAACTAAATAAACATGAAACCAATTTATCGCGGTCATCTGCACACATTCAGCTGGATTGATGACCAACTAGCCGGGGCAGTTGCAATGTCCACGCAAACTGACCCTGAAAGAAAAGAACTGGACACGTGCATGTACGTGATAGTGCCTAGGCAGAAGGCAGAACGAAACTTGTTGTGGTTCTAAGCAACACCCTAAGGATCCGACATTGTCACACTTTCTGATTTCTAGATGTTTGGTAATTGTAAATCCTGACAAACTATTGGTGTTACTCTTGCATCATGAACGTACACATATTGAACTGTGCTTGTAGACCGCGTGCTCAGCGGACGACTGGTTATCCCAGCATAAGCGTCTTAGCGAATATATGATCATGTACAAATCGCGTAAAACGAGCAATAATCGTCCTGGTTACCAGTTCAAACAGATGTAACCAGTGATTTTGTGAAAAGCAGCACACGCAGTGGAGTCGTTTGGTAGTTTATTGAAAGACTAACGCGTTGATGTTATTTCAGTCACTTGTCAACTTAACCATACAAGTAAGGTTTTTGTGAACATCACCTTTATCGAGGCTGATATTACCCACAATATCTGATTGACTGGTGCTTGGAGCCTTCAAACAAAAGGCATGGAAACACACTGAGAAGATTTCTGTCGTTTTGATCAACTAGACAAATTTGTTTATCCCGCCAGTTTCACAAATGGTTTGCGTTGGCACTAGGGATGCCTCAGTTGGCCGACAACTGGCCGAACTTGACCTGTTCAGATAACCACGGTAGCATGAACCCTACATCTGTTATTCCACTTAGTAATGTACGTTCATGCTTCTAAACCGGTCTATCAAGAGATGTTAGGTGCATGTCATTTAAAATCAAACTATCTGTTTGTGTTTCGTCCACATATGGTTTTAGGCCAGCTCCAGTGGGACAGGATTTGAAATACTCTTCAGGGAGGCCAGACTTATAAAATATGCACCTTCAAATTTGTAAACTCAACCACGCCCAGTCAGTGCTAGTTGGGCTGAATGAGTTCAGAGGCTTGTCAGTCAGGATCCAAGCACAAGAAAAAAGACTATAACGCTGTTTCCTGCTTGCAACTCGTCAGTGTAAACTACTCAGCTTGGACTTTTTTATGTATTAACATCACCCAAAACTCTCGTACTGAATCCTCCTGCACTGCGAACAAATCGCGAAATATTTGCTCAGTTATCTGGTTGCTCCCATTGGCCAGTCTGGCATAGTTGTACCTGCAACAACCGAAGTCGCAGTCAGCACCACCCGCCGGATTAAAACTGCACATAAGCCTGACTACCACGTTAAGGTAGCAGAGAAAGTCACACATACATCTATACACGTATATATATAATACACAAAAACACGTGTACAAATACATCTGCGCATATACAGATTTAGATCATTGCGCAACTGAGCACATGCACGTATATACATATCGAAAACGTCATTTCGACAACCAAACGTGCATCCAATGCATGAGTCAACAAACTCAAAAACAACAACACACACTTGCTGTTCCTGAATGCTAGTCCCAGAACGTGAGTTTTTGAGCCGTCGTGTTAGGGAAAAATTTTCCTGGAAAAAATCGTTTCAATAACTCGCTACCTGGTGCAAAAATTGAAATCGTCAAAATCTGCGTCATGGACTCATATCTGTTTGTTCTAACTGACCGTTAATTAAAAACCACCATATGGTAACTGTTTTTCGGAAATCGGTATGGCTGCTGTTGTGGTCGATGGCGTGTTTCAATGTACACACAAGGATGCTGGGGTTAATTATTATTTAATTGTTCACGCTTGTCATTTACTCGTTAATTTACTTTCAATTGTTTATTTTTGGTTTGTTTGCTTGTCATGTTGTCCATCTACAACCGGCATGCTCAGCAAACAACACGCATTTACGGCTAGTATCAGTCAGAGCCACTCAGCATGGTAACACACAAAGCAATGTCACAGAAAATCACACACCAGCGGTGAAACCCGAACACAAACACGAATATCATCATCATCATCATCATCGACAACAACAACAACAAAATCACAAAAGTACAAAAGGGCGGACCACAAACATAAACCGCGGGGGGGGGACAACCAATAGCACAACGATCAATCTCATCAAACTCACAACACCTCAATCACAGAAGACCACACGTCTTCCCTCAAATAAAACACTTGAAATATACACGTACACCTGATTGCAAGCGTCAAACACAAGCAAAAGCGAACCGCACAAACACATGTGCGCCCTCAACAATAACAACAAACCGCCACGCCAAGCACATCGCTGTTGCATTAACTAACAAGTTGATCGTCACCACGACCAACCAACAAGGCATGCATAAATGTGGCATTTGCTCGATCTCAGACTGTTAACAGACAGAGAAAATACCAAACACAAAATAAGGTAAGGCAAGAAAAAACACCATCAGCTCCAAAAAACAAAACCACTCACCACTGGTGGGGTTTGTGACAAAATACATCTGGACCAGCCTCACGTACACGAAGACTTACGTGCTTTCCCCTTCGTGTTTATCAGAGCTGACGCACAAAAGAAGTCCCTACAGTCACCCTATGACGGACCATTTAGTGACTGAACGTAAAGACAAGTACTTCATCATCAACCGTAACGGCACTCGTTGTTCAGTAAGCGTCGATCGCTTAAAAGTTGCATGCGTGGACCCTTCAGATCTAAACGCTATATACAATTCAAGTGTGTACACGAAATCAAAAAGTGATAAAAAGTGGGAACGACTGACTCACTGTAGGTTGTGAAGGTGCGTCGTTTAGAGTTCTACCACACTGAATGAAGTATCCAGTAGATACGATCCGTTGTATAGTTCCCAGGTAACTTTAGAGGTCACAACGAAGATGATTCCGACGACCGATGAGTTTGCAAATGTGCTGAAATAAATGCGGATTCCGTTAGCCGTTAACTCTCCCGAAAATCTGATCGCACGCGACACTGAACGCAGAGAGAAAACACAGGGCACGCGAACTTGGAAACCAATTTTTTATATTGTTCAGTGAATCAACTCACATGATTTAAACGAGTGTACATGTGAATTTGAAGAAGGTGAAAAATGCGAAAAACAACGAGAATCGTGCAACACAAAATGCTGTACAAGACGCTAGACTCCTCTGGCCGCGATTACCCCTTCGTCCCATCCACATCTTCCGAACAAATCCAATTCACAAACCCCAGAAAGGGTTTTTGACCCCACTACTCCTGCTGAGGATGCACGATTCCTTCATTCCCCTCCACCACAAGCACACTGTGAACGACTGTACAAACCTCCCGTCCGCTTTGCAGGCTACAGGGAGTAATGTCACTCATATTCTTTTCCAGCGTTTCATACCCTAACTAACGTTCTAGGGGTAATTCTGTAGCGTTTTGTACGGTATTTTCTATCTCATACCTGTCATTGTTATTCACGTTGTTCATCTTTCTCAACCCCACATGTAAACCCGATGTTTAAACTGTAGTTACCAGCGATCGTGTGGCTTCTCCAAAGATCCTGGCTGCTACCATGTTTTCCCGCTTGTTTGTTCTGTACGAATGATTCTGTGTACGCCTGCTATAGAAAGTCTGATATAAACTCAGTGCCACTTTCTTCAGTCGTGTAATCAATTGCAGGCTGCGGACGCTTGATCTTCTCCTAACGACTCATCTATTATTTCATTCGTCAAGGTCGTTTAACCGAACCTTTTCGAGCGTTGTTTAACGGATTCGAATTTAATGGCACAAGCCAAAGGTTTAGTGAATAACTATTCCTTTGTCGTTTCAGATGTGCAGACGACGGATGTTAATAAGCTAACAGGAACAAGACACGCACCGAAAAATTGCACTTAGGAGGTCAGCAAGTTCCCCTAACCCCGTTTGTAATTGACTTATTTAAAAGACTGAATTAAGTGAAAGAGTTGTGCCGTGTTTCCGTTTTGTACCGCACACAGTACACACGCTGTTCTCGGGGCTCGTTGTTCTTGTTGCCCCGGTGTTCTGTTAAGTGACTGGTTGTTGTGTGTTGGGACCATTCCTTGTATCCTACATTGACCGTACACTATCGTTTCCATTTCAGCGCGTCCGTGCGCATCGAAGATTGTGCTGATCTCATGTGCATTACATATTTGGTGACAGAGCTGGGATTGTTTCCGTCAGCTTGTTTCGACGTGGCCAGCTGATGTTTAAACCATTTCTAACACCCGGTTACTACAAATCGGTTTGATCGAGCATTTCTGGGTCCGCACGTTGTAATCACACACGCGGTGCACGTACGCCTACGCACAAAGCAACCTCTGCATGT
>JTDE01010165.1:0-11279 GCA_014338405.1 Paragonimus skrjabini miyazakii | reverse complement strand
GCCCTAATGGGTGGTTGTGAATACGGCTTCCAACTCACCAGTTAGGGCACACTATTTCGTAGGAAGCGTTTATTCAGCAATACATGCAGAACAGAAGCACAACAACGTGATGGTAAAAAGAGGTGTTTACAAGTCGGTAAAACAAATGTCTTACAACTAATCATTGTTCTCCTCCGCTGTTGCTTCTTCCGCTTGGTCCAGATACGTAGCAGCCGCGAACCCTGGAAGAGAAAGGGGAAAAGGCACAAGTTGTTGGGCGCGCAGTTTGATTGACATCGTTGCTGTCACATCGGCGGTACTCAAAATCGCGCTAGGCGATAAGTGCGTGGAACCTTCGAGTGCGTTAAACAACGCTTGAAAAGGGTTCGGTTAAACGACCTTGAAGGGTGAAATAATAGATGAGTCGTTAGGAAAAGAGCAAACATTCGCTCTGCGCAATTATTTGCACGACTGAAGAAAGTGGCAGTGAATTCGTATCAGGCCCCCTATTGCAGGCGTACATGGGGTCATGCGTACAGAACAGACAAGCGGAAAACACGGTTGCAGCCGGGATCCTTAGAGAAGCCACACGATCTCTGGTCACTATAGATCATTCAAATGTAATTACTGATGCTTCTCTCACTGGAATAAAAGCAGTTCTTGAACAGTGTAATAGACCCGTTAGATGCAATTCTCGTCCTCGTTCTAAAGCTGAACGTTGTTATTTTCAGACCCAATGTAAAGCATTTGCACTGTATTGGTGCTTATCTTTCGAGCGCAATTGTACAGCTTATTGCAGACAATATAATAGGACAACAATAATGATGAATAGATTTAGTGACAATCACCTCATCCGCCATAGTTTAAGGGAGAGTTAGGTTTGCTATATTTCTCGTGTTGTTTATTTCTGAGGCGTTCAGACAGTTGCAACTGTGGTGCTTTGTTCTGAACAGCATCTTTAATTAAGGGACTTAAAATTGGAATGGACTCAAAAATGTCGGTATCAGTAATAGGTACCGCAGGGATAGAAACAGGTAAACTACAGACAATTTGATCGATATATCCACGATGGACAGATTCATCATCTAAATCGAGTATACGATACATTCGAGTACCCAGGTTATTGAGCACAATTCCTCGAGATGACCGAAGGCCATCGCCACAATCATACACAACCTCAGCTGACTCCAAACTGAGCATGTTGGTTCGGAGAACGCGGTTTTTGAACAGCTTAACTGGACTGCTCCCCGTTGTCGGGTGGTCTGAACTTTGACACTGCATCACCATTCTCCAATTCTTCAGAATGAGAGGGATTGATGGACTTTGTCGCACTTTTTAGAGTACGCACAAAATTCTCGGCGGTACCGTTGGAGTGAGGATGTCTTCGTTCAGTGAGAATTTGTCGACATCCTACTTTTTTCAGCCAGTTTTTGAACTTCTGCGTTGTAAAGTGAGTGACAATGTTAGTGACTAACGCACATGGTAATCCTTCCCGACTGAACGTTTTCCGCAATGTAATCAGAGTGAAGTTTGCAGTTGCTGACAGCGTAAAATAAACTTTCGGCAAACGTGAATATGAATCAGGGATAATCAAAGCATAGTATTTATCCAAGAATGGACCACAATAGTCTGCATGTATTCGTTGTCGGTCTTTACAAGTTACTAGCCAGGGTGTCCATTTTGATGGTCGCGATTGCGCTTTGTGTACACACTGAGCACAATCTGTATCAAATTTCGAAGCCACAGTCGTGTGAAAATCTGACCCAACCCAATTCCTCCAAAACGTTTATCCCTGTATATACTACCGCCCCTGTTTCTGGCCGCTACTTGGCCTTGACCTAGATGTTTTTGTTTTATCGCGTCAATTGACAGTTGTGCGAATAGCCACTTGTCGCCCTTTGTACTTTGCTTGAGTGGTGCGTGCATCACTTTATGGAGCTCGGCTCGTCTCTGTTGTTTTTGAACCTGTTGACCGCTCGAAAGAACTCTGTTGGGTATGAATGTCATATTATGTGCTTATAGTTCGTCTTTAGTCTATTTGGCGTCAAATTGTAATAATCTCCTGGAAACGATCCGTCGATCGAAACTGTTGAGGTTGTCTAATTATTAACTTTGATCATTTGTTCAATAGTACCGTGGCATTGTGAACCAATCTTGTTTTGACCATTTGGGATCGTTGGTTTATTGCTACGCGTTGCTCAACGTCTTCCCGGAAGATCGTACACAACCTTTAGAAATGTTACATAGATCAGCATCCAATCTCGGTCACCAACAAGTCAGATGAGCCAATGATTTCATCTTTTCAATTCCCAAATGACCTGAGTGTGTCATCCATCACTGCAGATCATAATATATGAGGAATAGCAATTCTATCACCAAGACATAATGCTCCATCACGAATAACAGAGAGTTGATCTCAACGTTTGTAGATTTCAAGAACCGTTTGCCGGACACCGTAGTTTCAACCATTACGTAATGAAGTTTCATCTTGTTATTCGTTCGCACTCGCGTTGACCTCGCAGGTGGACAATATACGCCTTGTTTACTAGTTGATTTATTCTCAACCGGTGGCCTTCAGTTCGCCTGATACCACAAGGGACGCACGTTCGAGTGCGCGGTGTACTTGTCGGTATCCATACTCGTTCAAACAATTATTTAAGCGCATACAAAAGCTGAAAACAAAAAGAGTAAAAATAGCAATCGTAGCCTTAGCTTAGCTAGCAATAAATAAATAGGGTCGCTACAATATATATATATATATATATATATATTCGTATACGCACGTCCATGGACATGCATGTATGCATACATATAGGTATGCCTGGAAGTATACATGTATATATATGTGTATATATATCCATAGACGCATATGGTATTATAACAGTATATAATATGCATATATATATATATGTATTACATATATATATAAGCATGTGCTTCTGTGTATATATACAATAGATATGTAATGAAAATGTGTTAGTACATGAAAATATACGTACACATTTGTACACATTTTTATTACGTACATATATGGCATATACATATAAACCCATACACTTATATACAAAAATGTGAAATGTATGTTACACACACACATATATCATGGCCGGTGGTATCCGGAACAGATTAGCCTGTCACTGTGACCGAAACCAAAGGACGCCCGCTCTTCAAACCATCACCCCAGATGGTTTGCGCTGCACCACATGCGGTTCCACTCTCACAACACGTATCCGGTGTAAGCCTGAAGGAATAAGACCAGTAGGTGTTTGCATGGGGCCTTTATGTCCAGGCGGCCAATGCTGGTTAGCCAATTGAATGGCTAGCAGGAAAATAAAACCCTCATCTTCCGGAAATAAACAGAAAAGGAGACTGCAATTATAAGGTCTATACTGAGAATGAAGATATGTAAGAATGTAGAACAAGAATCATTTCAGTATACGAATGCACGTTACTGCATTCCAGAGAGGACAAGAATGAAGAACAAATTTCAGGTTTGACGACGAAAAGAACAGGCAAACCATTCGTCATACAATACACCAACAAAACAAAAAAAAGAATGGGTAGAAGACCGCAGGTACCCGAGTTTCTGAAAAGACGACCATAGTATTGGTCGATGCAATCATTAGCAGAGATGAAATGGATATACCGATGGACCTACCTGAGCCTAACGTACTCGTCGTCTATTCGTCAACAGTGCAATATGAGCACGTTTGTGACCTACTAATCCAAAGCGGCCAGCGCACTTCCGGCCGCAGACACCGCAACGCCATATAGTCACGTCAACACGATCTATGGCATGGATGTTTCCTTTGCGTACCGCGCGATTTCGTTGTCGGCTGCGCAATAACTGCTCGTTGAACTCGCGGACGCCCGTCCGAATCGTATTCCTCCAGGCAGTCCGGTTCAACGCTAAGTCTTCCCAACATCTGAAATCAACTTTACAACGTGAAAAAATTACCTGCGCAGAATCCTTGTATCTCAGCTTCTGACCACCAGGGTTTCGTTTACCTGATCTTAGTTGTCCATATAGCGCCTGCTTCGGGATACGATCATCGCCTATCCGACGGACGTGACCCAGCCAACGAAGCTGATTCAACATCAGCAGGGCTTTCATCCCGTTCAGTTCCGCTCGCCGCAGTACTTCAGTGTTGGGGACCATGTCCGACCACCGAATACCCAAGATGCGTCTTACACATTGCAAATGAAAGCGGCTCAGATAGCTCACATTCCGCTGATACAATGTCCACGTTTCACTGTCGTACAGCAGTATAAACAGCACCATGGAGTGATAGATAAACAGCTTAGTGCTCGGCTTTAGGACGCCTTTTAAGACGTCCGAAAGCAGTACTAGCCTTTGCCACACGAGCTCTCAACTCGCGGTCCACGGACAGATCGGTGGACAGATTGCTGCCCAAGTAGCAGAAATCTGTGCAGCTGTTGGCAACATCTTCATTGATGCGAATTTGGAGTGAAGGTGTACAGACAGCACCTCCGCCCGGAGAAGGCTGAAAGAAAGGAAATGTCTCACCTGTGTTGATCTCCAGTCCAAACTTGGATGCTGCGGTCGCAAAAGCCGTGGCCAGTCGTTGTAGTTCGTCTTCGCTATGTGCAAACAGCGCGCTGTCATCCGCAAACAGAAGCATGCGCATCATTGAGGTATGTAACCGGGTTGGTGTGCCGAAACGTCGAATATTCAGTAGGCGCTCATCCGTCTGGTACTCTACCTTAACACCGTCCTCCTCAGAGACCCGGAAAGCAATTGTTACCATGGCAGTCAAATATAACCTAAATAGGGATGGAGTCAGGACACAACCCTACTTCACGTCAGTGACAATGTCAAAGTCATCAGGGGTAGATCCATACGATTACATCTTTGCCCTCATGCCCACCTGCAACAATCTACTCTAACTGACGAACTTACCTGGAAATCCAAACTTACCAAGCACCGTCCACAGCGCCTCGCGGCTCACTGAATCAAACGCCTTGGTGAAGTCTACGAAGAGTGCATACAGGGGTTGGCTTCGCTCCAGAAGTCCTTCCTAAATTTGTCGAGCAGCGAACACCAGGTCGATCGTACTCCGATTCGCCTAGAATTCGCATTGCTCTTCAGGAACATTAGCTTCCAATACACCCCTATTCAGCCGGTTCAGGAGAAGTCTGGCAAGCACCTCGCCTGTGCAGACCGGTAGACTTACACTCCGATATCTATCGGGGCATTGCTTGCTACTCCTACCTTTGAACAAGGGTACGATCAGGGCATCCTTGAATGCATGCAGCATCATTTCGTGCTCCCAGATGGAGTAAACCAGCTGGAGCAGTGCACGTTCCAGCGCCGTTCCTCCCTTCTTTAGGATTTCACCTGGCAATCCATTCTCGCCTGCAACTTCTCCATTACGCAATTGTTTGAGGGCTCTTTATAACTCTAGAAAATCCGTGGCAAGAGTGTGATGATTGCAAATCATAACGGGACACCATATGCTATTGCTTGTTTACTAGATGAATAATTACGTTGTACAGATACTGATTACATTACAAATTTGTTGACTGACGTGCTGCGTTATTACTACTACGTAGAAACTGGCTCTGGGTTTGAGCTAAGTACATTTTCGATTACTAACACGTATCCCAAACTATCGCAATCGGCGTCGTGGTCAGTATATTTCTTACAATGAATTTTTGCAATATGGAAAATCCAAACGTCCACTCAAGTTCACGGGAAATGGAAGATTACTCGAAACTCTTTGAAATTTGGTGTATTACTCACAATAATATGACAGAAAAGAAGAAAACGTCGCATTTCCTCATGGTTATTGGCAAAGATGCATATGAATTGATTAAAATCCTGGCATTTCCTGATTTGCCTCTTTCACTTTCGTACGATCCTCTGAAACGTCTGCTACTGAGGCAAGTTCAGCCCGTCAGCTTGGAAGCTGTGGAAGGAGCGAAATTCCATACTTTAATCAGAAAAGAATCTCAAGAGGTTCGTGAGTCTGTTTTTCAAACTCAAGCACAAAGAGATCGATTGATTGCAGGAAATAATTCCCCTTGTTTTTAACAAAAATTATTACTACTGACGGCCAGAGTTGTCTGTGGACAAATCCAGGATGTACAGGGCGCGGTAAATGAAGAACATAACGCCAACAGTGCTAGAAAGCAAACAAATCAACAGCAGCGGCAGCTCGAAAAGGTAAACTGTCAGAGAAGTACGACAGTCGAGCCCCATCATTTTACTCCAAATTCCGTCCAACATTTTGATAAATGTAAGTCATGTGGTCATAAACATTCTCGACTTACGTGTCCATTTCGCGACCCCAAATGTTATGATTGTGGCGAGATCGGTCACATTCAAGCCGTCAGTCGTTGTTCGAAGACGTGTTTTGACAAGACTTCTTTAGATGAACAAAGTGTTACATCTGTAGTGAGATCACCTTCGCCGTCCCCAAAATCCTAAACTCCCCGTGGTTTGAGAGTTGCCTTGCCAGTACTACCACCCTGGTCCACATTACCTTGTAAATGTAAATTTACTAAAAACCACTAGCATCAAAGTTACTGTGTTGGCGTAGGTATCGCAGTTTCACTCGTAACTGTATAAGGAATCTGCGCCATCTCTACCACTGTAGACTACATTCACCAGGATAACAATGTTTTAGCTACTGCCGTTGGGAACGCCGCTCAACCAGGCTGACACTTGTTTGAATTTTGAAGGTCAACTGGAATTTCTGTTGATGTTTGTCCTCTTTGGCGGCTGCCGTGCGGTTGTGCTGAAGGTTCTCTCACGTCCAGCTCCCTAGCGCCCTTATTTCTTGCGTTGAAGTCCGCTTGTGTGTGGTGAGTAAATAAATAAATAAAGTTTGTTTGCAGATTCACCGTCCTCTCACCGTGACTTCCGACCCGTGTTAATATAAGGCTGGGGAAACCTCGGGTGTACGAACCACGGAACTACGATCACGAACCATCTGACTTGCAATCCATTGCCTTTACTGTGACTTCTACTAATTCTCGTGGTTCTACACATCACATGGTACAATCTTCTATTGTTAACGGTGGTCCGGAACATTTTTTCACTGCTGACACTGGTGGTGTTGAGTCTTTTATTTCTGTCGTTTTCATGAAGCGGCTGGAACCTTCTGTTATTTTGAAGTCTGTTAATATCTGTTAACAGTATTACTGAACCTGTCCTATCTATTCTTGGCGAATGTGAACTTTCACTCACAGATGTGCAGTCCATTACTTATAATTGTTCATATTTTAATTATTAATTCTGACTTGTCTACTATCGGTCTCAAGTACATGAAGATTTGAATGGTCTCTCTTTCCTTGTTTGTTGAAATTTCCAAGTTTGAAAATCCCGTTTCTGAGTCTGTTTCAGATCCGAATTGAGTCACAGGAGGAGTACCTGCAAGTGAGCCGGCGCAGGAGAGAATTCTCGAACGTGTGAAGAAGAGAAAACGTCATCACTACAACCCGGACGTTCGTTTAAACTGCGGTGGATGTGATGATTGCAAATCATAACGAAACACCATATGCTATTGTTTATTCACTAGATGAATAATTACGTTGTACAGATACTGATTACATTACAAATTTGTTGACTGACGTGCTGCGTTATTACTACTACGCAGAAACTGGCTCTGGGTTTGAGCTGAGTACATTTCCGATTACTAATATGTATTCCCAGTTATTGCAAACTGCAAGTGATGAGTTGGCGTCATGTTGCGACAGGTTGTTCACGGCCACCTAATCAACGGTAGCAGGACTGTTTGGTGGGCCACCGAAGTGTTCGCGCCAGACCTTCGTGATGTCCTCTGGCTGGGTGCACAAACAGCCGGTGTACACGTTTACCAGTGCTTTAGTAAACTGGATCGATGGACCGAAGTTCGCTTTGAGTGAATCGTAGAACTCCTTACGTTGTCGACGACCTGCGAAACCCCATATCCGCTCGCCCTGTTTCATCCACCAATTGTCCTTAATACCGCGAACACGCTGGGCTAGTTGACGGCGGACACTCCGGAACGTCGCCACCTTCGCTCCTTTGTCTGAGTCCACTGTGGAGGCAGCAAACGCGGTATTCTTCTCTCATACCAGTTCGGCGATAACCACGTTGTTGTCGTCAAACTAGCCCAGACATTTCTGGTGTTTGAGACTGATTGTCTCAGTGGCTGCGGCCGAGATCCGTTACTTGATGAACTGCCACATACCCCCAGGAGTGGTGGATATAGGAGCATCATGCAGACGAGCGGCAACTGTACGTCGGAAAGCAGTCTTCAACTCACAGTTCTCCAATCGTTTGATATTCAACTTCTGCCGTTGTCCGGAAGATCTACAATAAACAGACTTGCGTACATTAGTAAATAATTTAGCCCTGACCAGTCTATGATCGGTGCTACATTCAGCGCCGCGCGTCATCCGCGTGATATGCACCTCACGAATGTCGCGCTGTCGCACAATCACGTAGTCAAGCAAGTGGTGATGACCGCTTCGTGGATGGGTCCACGTCGTGATGTCGCTCGCGTCAAGCTGGATTCGGGTAGCCAGCTCGTGAGTAGCACACAGGCGGAGCAGACGATCACCGTTCTCGTTGACCGAACCAATGCCGTAGGGTCCGAGGACTCCCAGCCAGGCTATCCAGTCGCACCCGACTCGAGCGTTCACATCACCCAG
Organism: Paragonimus skrjabini miyazakii; assembly: GCA_014338405.1. Lineage (NCBI taxonomy): Eukaryota > Metazoa > Platyhelminthes > Trematoda > Plagiorchiida > Troglotrematidae > Paragonimus > Paragonimus skrjabini miyazakii. Next base: position 2,639 of record JTDE01010165.1, on the reverse strand, counting down.
AACAAACAGTAGGTCATCCGCGGGCACCGAAGGGATTGTGACAGACAGTTGATCGTAGAACTGATCCTTTGTATCATCAGTGTGACACATATTTGGACCATAAACACTTATAAATGTGACACATTTACCTCGACTGAGTCGCAGGCGCATAGACAGCATTCGAGGGCCGATGTCATGCGGTTCGCCTATCATCAAAGCGTTGATGCGATCAGCGACTGCAAAACAGACACCATGCTCCCGAGCACCGTCTGTCGGGTGACCTATCCAGTAGAAGGTGCACCCGGCAACCGCTTCCCGTAACTTACCTTGGTCCACAAGCCCCGTCTCGCTCAAGGCTGCTACATCGATCCCATGGCGATGCAGGTCCATCACGATCAATGCAGCCCGCCTTTCTGGCCGTCCTGTGGCGCTGCATCGATCCAGCAGCGTGCGCACATTCCATGCTCCAACACAAAGTGTCTTGCGTCCCCGGGCCTGTTTCAGGTTGGTCTTCGGGTAAGCACTATCTGCTCGGGGTTTATTATTGTGGGACATTATGAGGATGAGTGATTGGCAGTGGCATAGTTTCGTCCATCCACCCTGCCATATGCGGCAGATAGGGCGACCCGGTTTATCCTGCGCGACGGCCGATGCAGTACAGTATTTGGTTTCTGTTGTATGGTAATGACTTTTATGGGATCAGAATGCTGCCAGACCTAGACAGCAGAGCGATTAGGGCCCTCAGCCGAAGCCTTTGACTCAAAAACCTGGTCCGCAAGTCAGCAGGTGACACATGCACACATAGGCATCAGTATCAGCCATCCCGAACAGGCTCCACAGTCACAACCCAAGTCATTCGACACATTCACATAGAGATAATGCTGCACAGACAAACCGGTCATATATACACAGAATCAGACCAGGCAAAAAAGAAAATACCATACCGAACGAAAACACGACACGCCGGCACCATGCATAACGAGCACATCTACCTTTACTGTGGCTGCTCCTCCTTGACCTGTCTAACATGGTTGAACCTGCAACGAACGAAGTCGCAGTCCGCATAGCCCGCCGGATCGAGGCAGCACACAAGCCTGACCACCACGCCAAGGTAGCAGAAAAGGTCAGGACATATATATGTATATATATACTTATGAATAAACATAAATAAATAAATAAATAAATAAATATATATATAAGCATTTGCTCCCGTTATATGTACAGTATATATAAGAGGAATATGTATAAGCATGCATATATGTATGTATGCACACGTTTACATATTTTTTATCACATATAGATGTATAAATTTATGCAAGCATATGCTTCTATAGTGGACAAAAACGTGTTACTGAATAACATGAGTGATTTCAAGCGTGCCTCACTAGGCTGTCGGTAACAAAAAATGAACGACTACAACAGAATAGCCACGGGGTTCCAGCAAGCTACGTTAATCAAAAAGTCGACTCACAGAAGGTGTCCATAGGTGATCAAGATGAGCACCACAGTACACCAGATTACCCATATTCCAAAAGTATGGACATTAGGGAGTTGATGTGGACTGTTGAAGCGCGACTGGAGCTGCAACAATGTTTGTAGCACGGCGGAATTAAGAAAATAAGGTGAAAGAACTATGCAGCATCGTCAAACGACTGTGCAACTGATACTGAATCCAACTGGTAGACCGAGAGTGTCTATGAACTTTCCTGGTATGATCGTGGTTTCTAAATTACCCCAGTTATTGTGATTTTGTGGCGTGTTTCAGCTCCGAAAACCGTTGGACTCTGTTGCGGGGAGTATTTTTTTCAATATTCCAAAGGCGTGAGCAAGAAGTGCGCGCCAGTTCAGTCACATAGCAATTAATGAAAACTGGACGAATTTGTGGAATTACGTTAAACCTCAAAACTAAAGTTCTGATATGATGGAATTCACTGTCATCTAAACGCAAACATATCTTTTTCTTGAAACGTGTCTAATTAGGTAGGAAAGCTTGCTCTTCCGACTACCAGACGCAAAATAAGAGTACGAATAATTGTGGAAGATTCAACGTATATTATACGAGAATTACAATAAGTCCCAACCAAAGTCAAACGACAACGACCAAAGCAGCACATAGCCCCATTAAAAATGGAACAAAATCTGGCGAAATTGGGCTTTGTATATATGTGGGTTTTTCATGAAGAATGCATGACATTATCCGATGCTGTGTATTTCTTGCAATTTCTCTACTTCTGTTACTGATGTTGAAACCGAAATGCGAATGTCTAATTTTTTCGTCTTGTTTTAATGCACCACTTTTACGCAAATGCTTATGCTTGGTACGATTTGGCTTAAAATGTGGATGGGTTGTCGCGATCTGCTTTTTGGGTATCATCACATTACTGAACAATATTGAATATGTTCATGTGATGAAAATCTGCTTGATTCACCGCTTTTCCAAACCCCAACACAATAGGAGTTCTAACAAGAGACCAATCCAAACGTCGCGTTGAGGATACTACATCAGGATTGGACGAACAGTCTCAATGTTAAGCCTTCTGTTATTCGCTTATTTCTTTGTTCCGTGTTGCACCAATTAACGTTCAGTTTGTGACTTAGTATGTTTCAATATGATCAGCCAATGAGTGACTATGATTTCTTTAATACTGTTGTACATCCAT
>JTDE01010164.1:0-12909 GCA_014338405.1 Paragonimus skrjabini miyazakii | reverse complement strand
CTTGCTTCGTACGGTAAAAAATTAAATAGCTGTGACCATTCTCGACGAGTTTCCAATGAACCGTGCTGCCGGTTCTCTAGGACTTACCTATACCGTCTTAGTTTCTTTTTCTGTGCATGACACATGCAGATAATATATTTTTACTTATTACTGAAAGTAAGCCGTAACCTACGACGTTTTGTGTACACATTCTGAAGAGTTTAGTTTCGCTTTTCACCGCCAGAAACCAATAAGATGGGAGGCTTATAAACCTTCTTATGGTTTGTATTGTCTGTCTGAAAAAAAAAACACAAACGTGCAAGTTGGCGTGTTCCTCAATCCTTTTTCTAGTTTACGCTAAGTGCAACAAAAGCATATGACGTCAGACGGATTTAAACTTAGTCTGCTATACTGAGAAAAGCGCGGATCTCAGAAAGTACAACTCATGTAAACTCAACTGAGTAGCTTACTACGGCCATATCATCGGTGTACAGATATTTTAAGCGGAATTAACCACACACTGAACCCTCGTATCTCGTGTAAAGTTGAAAAGTTTACACTACTCATGCAAATAATGTGCAACAAAAGCTAAGCATACAGGATGAGTTTAGGGGAAGCACCCGTGTGAGATGTGAATGCGCAGGCCTGTGGTTCGATTCCAGAATAAACAACATTTTTCTACCTTTAACATTCACCAGATACAAACTGAGTCAACAATGTGCCATTATTAACGTGCTGTCAACTTTACTGAATAAGAGAGCGGATAAAAGCAACTTTGGACGTGAACGCCGTAGATTGGGTTAGATAACTGATTATGGCGCAATTCAAGTCGGTGGTTTGCGCGATTGCGAGTTCTGCAAACGAGTGGACTTGCACCTACCCACTTTCCTCAACTGATCGCAGCCTCCGCATTAAGACAAGGCTTTCCGTTGGGCCGCTCTCCAAAAACGCGAGTCGATTAAAATTTATTACCACTTGTCAGCGATGGTAAAGAATGTTTAGAAAATTCAAACGAACTGAATACTTCGTCAGCATTAGAAAGATTTGATCATGGAGCTATTGAGTGAGGCAAGCAGTACAACCGATTGTAACCAAGCCCAGGGTGCAACTATTAAGGCATTGATGGGCATTCTGGCCAGACAGACGTGTGAATGGGAGTCCAACCTCCGGTCGGGGTATGGATAACTACCACTGAAGAGCTGTCACAACATGGGAACTGCAATCTGGGGCTACTTTTCAAAAAGAGGCCACCGAATTATGAAAGTTGCCAGTAAATATGAGTTGGTCAAATTATGACGAGACACAGCAAGAAAAGTTTCGGACAATAATGAGATCATGATGTTGGGGGCTATTTTCTAATTTTCAACACTTATCAGAAGTTGGAAAACTGACCTGTGACGGAATTAAAACAAATATCAGCATATTTTTTTCATATAAATATATACACCATGTAACAAACTTTACGGCTGTTCAACCTTTGTCAGGTAATTTTGTCACCTCATTACCTACAGAGTGAAAGTGTTTTGTCTAACAAACTAAAGTCAATAAAAATCAGAAAATTCAAAGATTAGCTGAAACATGTTTAGAGTAGAACTTCTGATAAAAATCGGATTCAAAAGTACCCCTGACAAAATCATTATGCAGAAAGAAAATAGGGTGCATTTCTGCCTCAGAACCTCAGTGAAATGTTAGGAAACTTTACTGACACAGAAATCTGTGTTAGTTAAACATAGATTATTCCTGAAACAAGCTTTCCCCGAAATGAACTTGAAAAGACTGGCTAGTAGTGGCATGGTATATTGCACGATTTTTGTTCGAACTGATTTCGCTGCATCTTATCGACAGATCATTCCGTTATCACATAGATAATCACGTCAACCGCGGAGTCGTAGATCATAACATGTTAGCATACTCGTCCAACAATTAGGCCGTAACAGTTCTCGGATTGGTTCATATCAGTACTGCAATCTGACCTTGGTAACACATGCATAGTGGAGAGAACAAGTCAGATTTAGGTGCTGACGTTATTCTCGCGATAAGAGGATAGGTATCCGGGTGCATACGAGGTAATACCTAGGAATAAGATTTCTAAAATGGCCCACATAAGCAATGCATCGTTCTCATCATTCAGGCTATACAGTCAATCAACACTCTTGAATGAAAGTGCATCAAACATCAACATCGATCACTAATACCGCTTTTACTACATTAGGACCTTCAATGATGAAGTTGTTTTCAACAATGCTTCTGTCGAGATGACTAAGGGATATCCGAATGTTTGAACATCTCAGGATTCAGGCTTGAAAACAGTTAATCTCAAATTCTTTAAATAATACAAACAAGAATGAGATAAGAATAATACTTTCATGACTTGCTCAAAGATATTTAATATAAGATCGATATATATTCCGAACCAACTTCCGGGACACCATATGTCGATCAAAGGACCTACAGCTTCTTTCGCTTAAATAAAGTTGAGGGTCCTCCACTTATCTATGTGTTTATATGTGCACTTATCAGAAAACGACTGACTAAACATTTTGATTTGTGAAGTGGTTCGATGGCTTCTTTTCCTATCTTTTTCCAGACAGCCTATTGTTGTACTGCTCAACACCGTTTACTTGAAAGTTAACAGTCTACATCCGACTGAAGCTAAGAGGACTGACAAACCAAGTCTGTGTTACCTTCCTATCAATGCAGCACTCACATTTCGGGGTATGTAGATAACTGTTGATAAGAATTCCTTTTTTGTAACTACTTCCTAGAATGCAGTTGATTTGTGTTTCACCTGTTTGAGTGTTTGTGAGATAAAACCAAGTGCACAAGTTTTGTTGATGCGATGAACATCAAATGTTAGCAGATAACTTGACACTGTGACTGATAATGATCTCATGGAAAATTGTTAGAATGTGGCTCAGTCGCGGCAGATTTATTTGGGGACCCCTGTTTGAACTGTAACCGTTTTCTGACGTGGTACATATGAGGCATATCGATTACATCTTCTGAACTAGAAATTAGGCCCGATTTCACAATTTTGTTCTTAAAAAACGTTAAAGTGTCGAACTACTTTAAAAACACGTGTTTATTGAAAATAAAGACAGAACTAGTGAATGGAAATTTGTAAAACTCACATTTTGTCAGATATATTTACTGGTCCACTACGATATTCACGATTTTGTTCAGCATGACTGTTTACACTTACAATCGCTTTTCGAAATGACTCATCTGGCAAAGTGGGGTTAGCAATATTCTTTTCTTCTTTCAGTGTATCCAAAGCCACGTGAAATAGGACTAGTGCCAAGAACAAAGTGACCACCAGTAGGAGAGTGCGTAGGCGAGAATAATGATCTAAAATTGATGGATGTATGCCAAGTTCGTACAATTACCGGAACGAATTAAAGACCGCAGATCTTGGTAGTAGTTCCTTCGCATCCGTGGCTGAAAATAGAAAAATTGCATTTTAAGTTATGCGATGCCGTACAAAAAACGATTTCTATGTATTTATAATTACTGAACTGTTATTAGTAATTTAACTTGGTTTCCTATGGTTGAAATTTATTCTAGGGTAGACCAAATAACTTACTAGTCCAAAAGTCCAAACCAATTTTTGACACTACTGTTAAACTCAGGCTCACATTCATCCTGGTTTTCAATAAATATTAGCCGACACTAAGATCTACTATCTCGCGGTAACTTATAAATCGTTCTTACGTGTCCTGTCTTTGATTTCACGGACCTAATGTAAAGGTGAACGCTTGCGTTGCTTATGATATCCGTTTTTCATTTCAGAATCAATGTCTGCGTGCATTGGACACAAAACTGTGATGGCATGCGTGGCCTGGCGTAGTTAGTTGGCAGAAATTAGTGATTGCAGGACCATCGTATGCTGCCATATTCGTTTGAAGTGAATTTCTAGGATTCGTCTACGTTATGTCACTTGGCACTGACGAATGCATGTATTATGAAAAGTCCCTGTGACATTGACACATTCAACAACACTCCCACCCTGTCTCAGTAAACCGTGATCCATAACATTTCTGTGATTTTTGATGACCTATTTGATTCATTATAATTTTCATATATAACTCGTACTTACCTTATGTATTTGTAAAAGCCTGATGAGACTTACTGAAATTCTTTTTTAAAATTATCTTCTTGAGAACGCTACAATCATCCAAGTCTTACATGGATACATATATACATAATTACGGGTTAATTAGACGAACTTTCATTGTTAATTTGACATCAACACTACTAAACCCGAATGTTACTAAAAACCAGCCGAATTTTCAGACGAAAGTAACTTACATCCGATATACTCCTTCATCTCCAGTGCACTAAATAAATCTGGATCTATGCATTTCGCGAACTGCTCTCTCCGTCTAGTCACCTAATATATGCAAAATCGACTAGTTAATCAATAATTTTGTGATAAACTGTTTTGCCATAACTAACAAAAAATGGCTGAACGCAGTCATGATTCTAGTATGCTGTAAAGTTACCAGCCACCAGGTTTGCTCAGACATACCTGAACATAGTGGAATAAACCTGAATGGAATAAGTCAATCTGAGAGGTGAGAGTATTGACCGCAGCCAGAATACACTATATTTCGAATACAACTTTGTCCTTATTTTATGGTGGAGAAGTAACATATACCTTCACAAATCTGGAACCAGTAATGACAAAATATATGTTTGCACTGCTGTTGTTGTATACGTAAAGCAGACCAAGTTCGCAGATGCTGCTACGACATTAATGTAACCGAGATTGATGTTGAGGAAGCCGGATCATTTGGTGGATTCCATATGAGACAGAAGGACTGATGTGTAACCGAGGCCAGGTGTGAAATTTCTTAGCTCTTGGCGTGACTGCGTAGGTGAGCTGGTAGAAAGCTTGCCGCGTTGGGCATTATGCTTCCATCAGTGTTTCGAATTCAGCTAAAGCCTTCATTCTTCACAATTGGGTCTCATCAAAAATTAATGGAACCGTGGAACAATCGGCCGTTTTATCTTTCATTTGACAGCAAATGCCAAACTCCAAGTCTGAAACCTTACTGCGCACATGAAGCTATGTATTCATGTAATGGGGGAATAGACATATTCATTCAAGAATGTGATCAAGAAATTGAGAAAGACAACTACATTATGAGAATCCCAAAAGTTTTACCATTTTAAAGGTGGTACAAGTACTAGTCATGAAGTAAACTATTATGCCTTACTCTTAAAGCATCTATATATAGGCAGTATTAAATTACTCGGCCAAGAAGTATCTCACTTTACTTACCGGATGTTTGTAATTACCTGACAGAATTTCACAGAATACTTAAAGGTACAATAGAAATGTTTTGCTTCTGTTGGTGCGTATCATTAAAGAGAACCGTTAATGCGTCCGTTAACATTTTGTCTGATAATATTCTATTACCTCACAAAGATTGCATACACCTAGTCAGCATTGGGAATGGTCCGACTGATTAGTTTTTTTACCTAAATATTCAGATTCCAACCATCAGTAACATGTGCCCAATTCGTGAATATCAGAAAAAGATTGGCTAAGCCTTAACTACTACCTTTCCTCTAAAGGTGTCAAACAGAGATTCCTCAGATAAAAATTGACTACGAGTTCTTGACCAAAATTGACAAAATCTAAAACTGTAGATTGTACTTGCGCACGGTTTTATTCTTAACACTTGCAAATCCATTGTAACATGCCGCAGACAACTGTTGTTGACGCTTTTGCCAAGGTTTAATTCACTGGCAGCGCTAAGTATACAGCAACGATTTTGAGCAAGATAAATTCTTCAAAACTTTTTTTTACCATTTTGACACTGGGATTTTGAAACATGCACAGCAATATCATTATACTTTCAATGCCTTCCAGAAAAACTGGCTTCCGAATGTTAGTAGATACAAATGGGGCAATCTAACACACACGTATCACTCATATTGTGGCCTCAGTCGCTTTTTTGTAGCAACAGTTTTTGCAGCCGGAACATATCAGTTACATCCTTTTAGGCGCCCAATTGGTGCCCTTGTACAGCTTAAAAAGATTAACGAAAACATATTTGTGGTACACTCTGAGTGGGACACGTGGTTTAGTATTCAAAGGTGTGTAGTTCGATTTGTTTCATTGACATATCTTATGGAAGGAAGGTTTGTTACGCGGTGATGGGTTTCGTATCAAGTAGTTTTGGGTCTGGTGATGCTCTCCAGGTTGGTACAATGCGGATGTGATAAGATTTACTTCGGTGCCGGTTCACAAAGTTATATGTACGGTTGACTGCCAATAAACTTTAAGAGCGAAGTGGTTGAAGTGACAAAGATATAGAACTGAAAAGGCGTTTTCCTTTGATTTTTAGGCTAACAAAACGTTTCCATACAAGTCATAAACGGAAGTGAAGTTGTTCTCCATTTGCCTTCAGTACATAACTTAAAAAGGAAAACGTTGTCTATTTTCAATCATACGGAAAAGCACTGGTCTCCACCAAACTTCCTCTGTGTATTAGCCCTATAATGTCACCTACGAAGAAGCCCCCTGTCAGAGCTTTGCTGAAAGGTATTGCAATCAACTTCATACTGCACATGTCTGAATTTTGACTTTTGAGACTGTTCCTGTTGAGTTACTACACATGGCATGTTGAGAAGCTCTTTAGTGTCCATGTTTGCAATGTAAGTCTACGGCTTGCACCAATAACTAAAACCAGCATATTCGGCCAGCATCAAAGGGTGGTTAGGTTAAGCGATATAATGCTCCAACTCGATCACTGGGAATTTAGTTTGAATTCCGTCACGTCTGATGCACAACAACTTTATCATTACTCAAGCATCAACTCTCATATTTATATTGTGAAAACTGACGGTCAAAGCATTTTGCTACTTAACGTTTAATTAACGCCGTACTAGTGATTATCGTACTGAAAGGTTCAGATGCATTATATTTTTTTAACTTCATGCGCTAAGGTAGGACTGTTTTGCTCATTTTCTACTGCGAATCATCAAGTGTGAACATTTTTCTGGAAAGAGTTCTAAACCTGGTGAACGTTTACATGACCATTTGGCTGTCTAGTTAAATAATCCTGGAACATTGATTATAGTAAAGAGCGGGGGTGGTTCCCAAAGAAGTAAACTGCACTTGCAGTGCACAAGTATGTTATTACAGAAAACTGACCTCAGCAGTCCATTCACGGCCCGTAACTGTGTTTTGAAAATGTACTCGATGTAAAAAGCATTAAAAGATCTGTTGTTTGACTCTACGATCTGAATTAAGATAGCCTTGTAGCCGTTTTTTGCAAGGCTCGAAGATCCGCCGGTTTAAATGCTAACAGCCTTAATAGTCTATGAGCAACAGATTTTGAACAGAGTTCAGACAATAACTGATGTTCAATCTTTTGCTGCAACCAGGGAGTCAATCGTATAAGAGTCGCCATTCATGGAGCTGTTGGTCGGCACACTTGCTCTTCAAAATCCGCATGTTCATCCATTTCACGTCCGCATTTGCATATCGGACGGTTCCACGACTGATGTTTAAACGTAATCTGCCGCCATAACCTTGATAGGAGCACCAGAATCCAAATGACATTCCGTCATCTGCCTTCAGTAAAGAACTCAGATTAAATCCTTTTTGATCAGAGTATATCTTAGACACCATTGGACAACTTTTTGACAACTGCTTCCTCATTGATCGCTTTGACGGATAGGGATCTCATTATTCGGCAAAATACAAGTTGTATCAAGTTGTATCAAAAGCCGGGCATTTCTCTTTCTAATGTTTATGATCTCCGTCACAAAACAGGCAGGATTATACTGCAAACATTAATCACACTCGGCCAATCACGTTGAATTCCTTTCCATTTTCACCGTTACTGTCTTTCCTCACCCCTTCTGCAACTGGTCCGCTGTTGCAAACAATATTTCAGTGAGCAAGCGCTGAGCATCTCACCATCAGATTTCCAATGAACACCGCAGCTTTCTGCAAATTAAGAAATATTTAAGCACATATGAGACTAACCTTCATGTATTTAAGAAGTTGCAGGTGGTAATTAGCACCTACAATGTTGTAGCATATTGGTTGATAGACTCCCTTCAGTGACAAATCATTCGAAAGAAACAGAAATGTTTTAAAGTTTCATTCGCCTGGCCAATATAGTATTCTTTCCAATTTACTGGTCACTGTTCTCAGGTGATCTTTATCCTCATCGTTAGCAAAAGTCGAATTTATCAAGATTCTTATACCTGCGCCTCCAACAGAATGACGAAACAAAGCTAGTTTGTTTTCTTTTGATCCTTCAGACAAACTGTTCGATACGAAAGTCATCAAACTTCTATCTCTACATACGCCAATCTTCTGATAACCAGCTGCTGTCTGTCACGTTCACTGGCTTGGAACGAGCGATCATAACAACAACTTATCCTGAAATTTGCAAGCGAGTCTCTGTTTATCTTCTTGCATTACATCACGTGCTGGGCTACCGAATCGAGAAGACCAGAACAACAAGAGTCTGAGCGGCATTAAGTTACCTCAGTTTATTGGAAAAGCAGCACCCTCTTTATAAAGAACAGACGTATGTACGATTGCTGTTTGGCTACGGGTGTTCTTGAATTATGATTGGTCGGTTTGTTGCAATTGATGCAACAGCTTACCACCGTTTTTCAATAAGTTGGTGCCGTGTGACCATAGTTCCTACTGCAAGGGGATTGTGCGTGAACTCTGATGAAATTTACCATCTTTATTCAGGAAACCGCTTCATTCCACTGTAATTATACACACGTTGTCAGTCCCGTAATCTTAATAAGGAAGTCGTCACCGAGTCTTGAGTGTATTTGTTGAGCAACAACTGCAAAAGAAGCTTTCTCTTATATTGGGTAGCTACAAGTGACTCGTATAGCTCACAATTCTACAACAACTCCTCAACCATGTTCCGCAAAAACATGCCCCATGCACACTCCCATTAATTCCATTCTGGAGCCACTGGTACGTACCTATACTATTTATACTAGCCACATAAATCCAGGAAATAGATCATCAAATCTTCGGTGTACGAAAGCATCTCAGCAAGTTCACAGCGAACCGTTCTTGGATGCGTAGTTTACACCGTAGGTCACCGACAGTTAAATCTGCACCTTCGGTTATTTTGTTTTCAGTACTATCCACAACAAGGGGCGTACCAGTAGTATTGCTACATACATCAAGCCAAATTTACTCTGGCATTTTAATTGCAGAAACAGTATTCCCTCTCTTATGAACTGTGCTTATTTTACATTACTTAAATCTCGTAGTTACGATTAACAGTTAACAAGAGATATCTACTGGTCACCTTTTGTTTTTGACTTCGGTTTAAGATGCCCCTCTGTCTAACATAGAAAAGTTCGTTGCCACTCAAACCTCCCTCTTCCATGTGTATGTGACTAATACGCTATATAAAACTTTGAACTCGTTGCCTTCAAAATGTGTCTGGAAATTTTTGAATTAGCTTTGTCGGTAATAGCATTACAGAAAGCGTGAGCTGAAGACTAAAAATGCTCAATGAAACGCAGTCTAAGTATTAAAGTGATACCGCTGCATGAAGTACTTCTTGCTTCAGTAATGTAATCTATCGTATCAAGGCCTGCTATGGTTTTTGCTTTTTTGTTTCCATCTTGGATGTTTTATCCCAATGATCAGCATTAAGCCCAAAAATATTTTATATTATGTTAATGATTCCCTGAAAACACTCTCAGTAACTCTCTATTCTCTGTGTCTTTTGTTAAAACCGTGTTTCTTTCGGCAATAATGAAAAATAACTGAAAGAAAATTGTAATACTGGGTTTTTCTCTCTCATGCTGACAAAAGTCTTGCATGCTTTTGTACGTTCTGTCGTAAGCCCAGCATTGATCAATAGGCAGAAAGTCGTTGTCATTGAGCAGCTGATTTGATTTCCCCAGGCAATCCGCTTTGTCCATATAAGTTGGCATGGACCCTTTGTTGAATGACAAAGTGATAAATTTATCAGTTGTTTTGAGACTGTTTAATAAAATGACCACTTAAAAACAGCAGCTAACGTTTGACAATTAACGTATTCAAGACAATAGTTTCGGACATCTAGGCACGATGACGCTGTCCTGTTTATTGCTAAAACATCTGCAACCTAATTGCCAGACTCAGTAAAAATCCGAATGTCTATACCATCACCTCGAGCTCCGAACAACAACAGCGTTGTAAAATATTAGGAGAAGTGCGGAATATTTGAATATCGGCCAAATCACAAGACCAAATTCCAGATAGTTGAGATGCAGTAAGTCTGAATGGGTGTTCTTGATATTCCTAAGTAAAAGAACGCTACCAAAATTAAAGCGTAAAGTTACTTAAACGATAAAGAACAACCGATTTTCTTTACCGTAACATAAAAGGGTGAACGTGCTAGTTACAACATATAACACTCTAAAATTCCGTTGCACCTAAGAGTGTCTATTCTGAGAAATTCTTCATTCTAGAATGCAAAACGTGTTTAGTATTGTAGCCACACTTCAAAGTTAACCTGTCTACGTTTTTTTCGTCACACCTCGTTTATCCTTTTGCTTGCTGTTGTCAAAAAAGATAAACACAGAAACAATATCAAAAAGCTTCATGAATACCTCCCATAATCTGTCTGTACCTGTTTGAGCAGCACATTGCAAGTGCGATTAGATGACTAACAATGTTTGGCAAATAAGGCCAAATTAAAATGTCCGAATCATCTATAATTCCGTCAAGCCCTGTTCATAATTGTCAGATCTAAATTTTTGTTAACAGAAAAAAAGCTGTTACCAGTAGCCTCTACTATCCACATTTCTATGCACAATAACAGTTTTCATAAACCTCTCACGTCGATTATACAACTAATGTAAAGCAATTTGGAACCTAAGTAAACGGGTGTCATTTCATACTGACGAATGCGAGCAACATGGAAGACCTGTGTAACACATTTACTCAACCTTCAACTTTCTCATTTACGGCCATCATACCACAACACACTAAAAACCTGTGAACTTCAAGACATACTTGTTTTGTCATTAATTTTACTCATAACGTGCGCATGCACTATATAATTGTGAATGTTTGAAGGGAACACTTGTTTGCACAATTCTTCTGTTGAAAGCATTTAGCGCAAACAAAAGGGAACACTGCGTTTCGCAACCAACATTATTTACGTGTACACAGCCGTTCTTCAAGTACAAGAAATACTGGATCAATTGTTGTTACCCAAACTTATTGTTGCAAATTGTAATTAGGACTCCATTTATGCAATGCAGCATTTCCCGCAGAATCATTTACAAAGTGAACTGCAAAATACCACCGTTTTGGCACACATTAAAAAGCTTAGATATTATGCATCAAGTCCAACCAAAGGTAGGACAAGATACTAACAGACGGAAACGTCTAATGCTAATGTCTGCTAAGATACTGTGAAAATTGCTGGTTTGAACTGAAATCTGGAATGATGTGTTGTATCCGTCTATGATCGACGAAGCTTTCAAGCGGGACGTCCCAAGTGGCGAACAAAACTGACCAATAGTTGGTTAGCGTTATATGTTGTAAACAAAACATCTTAGCTGGCTTTCGTTCTTCCTCTTATCCACTCTGCAATTTTGCAATAACATCAGAATAAAAAACAAAAGTACCGAAACAAAGAATTTCAACCAGACAAGTAAATAATTATTCATCGAGGGGATGGCAAAAGCAGTGAGCCGCTTGAAAAGGGCGAGCAGTAGACTTTCTCTGGACTGGCTATCATCACTGTTACTTTAGCGGATTTTGTAGATGCTTGCTGCTAATAAATGACAGTCTCGAGAGTCACTTTTACTACTAATAATCGCGGAGCGGCTCTTCGTCTTTTATTGAACGAGACTTTTATACTGTTTTGAGTAGCAACGTTATTGACACGGCGGCATTTTATTTAAAACTTGTGAGTCCGCTATTGACTGATGGACTCTATGCCCCAGGGGTAATGGAACAAGCAATTACAAGTAAGAAAGAGGTATTCAGAAGGAGAAATGGTACATTAGCAAGGAACCTCGCCATCTCACACACATACAACGTCGAATTCGCTGAGAAACAAGATAGGGGCACTTAACGAAGCAATGTTCGACGTGATCAACACTAACATTGAAGATAAATTCTTCGTACAACTCCAAAGCATGCTTAATGCAGCCTTTAAATCTTTTTAGAAACTGAAGTGGGTCGATGCCACCCTGCAGATATTAGAAGCGTTGGGCTTCTGTTTGTGTAACGAACTATGCATAATTCATCTAAGGTGCATTAGGTAACCCCAGCAGATTTATATCTTCTTCTGCGTTGTACAAATTATAACCTTAGGCGTGTCAATGAGTTGTTAGACAGTTGAAGTCGATGTACACTCATTTTAGCCCAGTATGATTTTTTGTAGAGTTGTACGTAACCTGACGTAACCTGTGCAATTTACTGGGCCCACGTAAAGCACGGACTAAAATCACATGGACTGTTACACTGTTCCTTGAGAGTTAACTATGCATATTCAGGAACCAAATGTATCAGTTGAGGTGACTAATTGGGATTAATTGCTTCAGATTTGCTCTTGTAACGTCTACAATAAGTAATAGTTTTGATAGTCACAGTTAATTTTACACACATGATGATATTGTTTTTTTACCTAATTTTGTTTTAGTCAAGCTATTAATTTGTGATATTTTTCCCGGGGCTGAAATAGCTAATCATTCCGTGCTCCGTTAGCTCTGATTGTTTTCTCTCTTTCAGGATCAACACCAAAACAAGGAGGGTGGGGGTAAGGCACTCAGTCTTTGTTTTTATTGTCGTTCGGTATTCCATGATGAAAACTGGCTATCGTTCTGTTGGACAATCACAAAATCCGCTACAAAATAAGCCATAACAGTTATATTGATCGTACAAACGCATCCAACGCAGTTAAAGACCTACCTGAA
>JTDE01010161.1:0-12922 GCA_014338405.1 Paragonimus skrjabini miyazakii | reverse complement strand
CGATTACGCGTAACTCGGTGTGAACCTTGAATCGTTAGCGAACGATTCAATAATTAATATTAAATCACCTGCGTTTTGTACTTCAAACTCCCGCGTTTGGTTCACTCAAATAGAAGCATTTTTCCGTTCTCGCAAGATTACTTCCCAGCCCACCATGTTCTCTTACGTGGCTACACAGTTGCTCACTGACATCGCCTCCGAAGTAATTGATATAATTGACCCCGTGCCAGACGAATCTCCATATGATAAACTGGAGGCCGTAGTTTTAAAGCGTACCACGGCTTCAGACGAGGCCAAGCTGCAACAGTTGCTTTCTGGTGTCGAGTTAAGTGATCGCACCTCCTCTCAATTACTCCGCTACATGAGATCTCTGGTCGGCGGTAACAACATGGGCGATCCCATCCTCAGGCAACTGTGGACCAAATACTTTCCGCTCAACACCTCCGTTATTCTGTCTGTACATGACCCTGACACACCACTGGAAAATTTAGCAGAGACAGCAGACAAGGTCCACGACTGTTTCTTTAAACGTTTCATCAGCCATGTACATGACCCTTCCCCTCGCACTGATCCACAACCAGTCACCCTCGATAACCTTCAACGCCAGGTGTCTCAGCTGACACTGACTGCGAATAACTTAGCTGGACGCCTTATGAATGGTCGACATTTCTCGCGCACTCGATCACGCTCTCGCTCGCGACCTTCCACTTCTAAACCTCAAACCCCTAAAGTTTGTTATTACCACAGACGTTTCGGTGACAGTGCCCGCAAATTCACACAGCCATGTGCATACACCAGTCCGCTCCTTAGTGGAAATGCAAATCAGGGAAACGACCTGACCAGCCAGTAATGGCGACGGCTACCAATGGCCAAATCAACAGTCGCCTTTTCTACGTCCACGACAACTCCACTGGACTCCGTTTTTTCGTCGACACTGGTGCCGAGGTCAGCGTTATACCTTCAGGTAAATTCAAACGCGACCTCAAACCCGCGGAGTATACACTTCTTAAAATTCTCGATGATAGAATGGGACATAATACCCTTTTCTTACGCCGTTCCATATACACCGAAGATGGAAACGACCGTATAATAGCGTCATTCCCAACCATTTCAAAGAGCAACGTTTTCTCGACCATTATCTACCTGGAATCTTGCAAACAGAGAGGAATAGTATAAATATCGCATAGACAGGAAAGCTGGAAATGTTGTCATACATGTTTAACTATCAAATGTGTTAGTGTTCTTGTTGAAATGCAGTGCCAACACTGTATGGTCGTATATTTCCATTACGACCATATCTGTAAAACCTCGTAAAATGAAACACATCCGGATTACATGATGACGTATTTCATCTTGAAAATGGCAATGATCGCATTTACAAGACTTGAAAAGATGAGCTAACGCCAATAACGGGTTATTTTCGCAAAAATGGTGGGAAAATTTTTTAGCATCAAACCAATACTTTTGGGACTTATTCGATGCATTTCAACTTTTTCCTTAACGCCTCTTATTTACAATTGATGCACTGTGAATACTTTGCCTGAAATTCTGATTTTAACTTTCAAAAATATTTAAAGATCGAAGATTCGCGCCAAAAGGACCGTTTTGGCTTTTGAACGACCTTCAAGGCGAATCCCGTGAAACGGATAATTGCCACCTGGGCATAGCGAGCGATGCGCACAAGTTCTAGCAGCTTATATCACACCTCCCTCGAGATATGTAAAACCTCTTTAGCCATATCTTTCTCGTCGCAGCTACAGATCGTTATAAGTCGGCTAAGCAAACAATTCGTAAATGAACACAGCCGTCCGACAAAATGCTTCTAAAACTACCGTTCCAAAGGCTTCAGTTTGGGAACAAGTGGCCATCGTTTCCCCTTCGAGGAATGCGACGTGCGGTAATTAAGTCACAGTTGCCTGAGCCTCTTTTGCAACAACCGCCTGAGTATACACAGAGGCCATTGTTCGTGTTATCCTCACGTCCGTTGGGTGATCTAGCGGCCTCGGCCGATGCAACACATGAACGTTTACGAGGCACGACGCCGTCACCATTGGTTGGGCAGGTGGTTACCTCCAACAGTCCCACGGATAATTTGTTAACCACAAAGGACACCGAAATAGCAGTCCTGCGCAAAGCACTTGAATGTCGTGAACGGACCGCCGAGATAGCTCAACTGCGACGTGAACTGGCGGATCTCCGTGCCAACATTTAGTGTACTAGGTGAACATCGAAAAGTCCCCCGATGCGTGCCGGATCACCGCCCAGATAACAAACTAGCGATCTTTGTTTGTACCAAGAGACGTACAGTAATACCGCCGATCACCTTATTGCCGGCGTGGTAACAGACGTTTAAACTAGCAGGCCGGCGTGTTTTAGCGACGACGGCCACAAACCAGTCAAACAACAGTCGCCTTTTCTTTCTAAAAGATTCGACGTCCAAAATGCACTTCCTACTCGATACACCAGCGGAGGTTGGTGTCATCCCGTACTCTGTAACGGAGACGCGGTTGGTATCTGCAACTACAGTCCGAACTGCGAACGGTACGTTCCTTAGAACCTTCGGCCGTCGACTGTTGAGTCTAAACTTTGGTCGTCGACGCGACCTTCGCTGGGTTATCGTGGTAGCTAATATACCTTTTCCGATTATTGAGATCGATTTCCTTCGACATTTCGAGTTCCTGGTCACCGCACGTCGATTGCGCCTGATTTATACTTCGACAAGACTCTATGTTCGGGGTAAGCCGTCGCATACAGCTATGATCAATTCAATGCTAGCCAACCCCGTAGTTGGCGAGCCTTATGGAAAACTTTTGTCTGAATTCCCTCAACTGATCCGCCCCACTAACGAACTACCGCCGTGACAACCAACGTCGCGCATCACATTGTCACAAGAGGGCCGCCAGTTCGAAGTCGTCCACGCCGCTTAGCTTCCGACAAGCTACAAATTGCCCAAGCCGAATTTGGGCATATGCTTTGACTCAGTATTATCCGTCCGTCTAATAGTCCATAGGCTTCGCCGTTGCACATGCTGCCTAAAAAGACTGATAACGACTGGCGCCCATGTGGCGACTATGGAGCATTGAACAACATGACCATTCCCGATGGGTGTCCAATTCTTAACATTCAGGACTTGACGGAAAACCAATCAGGAATGTAGATATTTACCAAAATTAGCCTAGTGCGCGCTTATAACCAGATTCCTGTAGCCCCCGAAAATATCGCGAAGACAGCAGTCATAACAGCGTTCGTACATTTCGAAGTTTTATGCATTTCGTTTGGTCTGAGTAACGCTGCTCAGACTTCCCAACGTTTTATTCGCGACGTGTGTCGTGGACTGGACGGTGTTTAACCGCACTTGGATGACATCTTGGTCGCTAGCTCATTACAGTAGGAACATTGCGCTCACTTGCGTTCATTATTCGCCCGTTTGTCGCATCATGGGATGACCATACACCTGAACAAGTGCTCGTTTGGGATGCCCCGCGCAACCTTTCTATACCTTTTTCCATACTGGTTTCTCTTTTAGGCATAAGAATTTATCTTTCGTGCAAAAGCCTTTCGTTTTAGTGCAGTAGAATTTCTCCATTGTATTTTCAGGCTGTGGAAGTGGCCTATGATTGGTCTAATGAACTCATAGTTTGCGGCCTTTCTGATTGCGACTGCACGCATTGGCTGCTGCACTAGGACAATGTCCGAGGGAACACTTGAGTTGAGAAGGCAGTCATGTGTTCCTATCATTGGCTTGTGCTCTCTGCCCCCTCTGGGCTGGACTCTATACCCCGACTGAACCACATGACGGCCTTCACAACTCAATTGTTCCCTCGGACATTGTCCTAGTGCAGCAGCCAATGCGTGCAGTCGCAATCAGAAAGGCCGCAAACTATGAGTCCATTAGACCAATCATAAGCCACTTCCACAGCCTGAAAATACAATGGAGAAATTCTACTGCACTAAAACGAAAGGCTTTTGCACGAAAGATAAATTCTTATGCCTAAAAGAGAAACCAGTATGGAAAAAGGTATAGATTACAGTATATCCAACAGCGGGATCAATCATCTCCCCGACAAAATGCAGGCAATAGTGGACTACCCGGAGCCCACATCATTCAAACAACTTTGCCGTTCCAATGGTTTGTTAAATTTTTATTGCGGTTTCACTCCTAATTGTGCTCATTTAGTGCAACCGCACACCGACCTACTCAGAGGTAAGGTTCGTTCATCTTATTTAAAACGGCCGCAAAATTTGCCTTCATTAATTTAACTACAGTCATCATCAATATAGCATCGCCGTCATATCATCATCCGTCCGCTCCCTTAGTGCTAACTGTGGATGCATCAGACGTGGCTGCTGGAGCGGTCCTGCACCAGCAACTCGGTGACGACTGGTGCCCAGCAGCCTTTTTCTCTCAACGTATACAACCAACCGAGTCACGGTATAGTGCTTCCGGAAAAGAACTGTTAGTGGCATGTCTCGGCATCTGTCACTTTCGACATGTTCTTGGAGGCAGGGACTTCATCGTCTTCACAGACCATGCGCCTCTAACGCATGCCCTACGCTTGATAACCGCCCCCGGAGATACGTGACACCTGGACTATATCCCCAGTTCACGACCGATATTCATCACATTTCAATTATTGCGAACCCAGTCGCCGATGCTCTCTCATGCATCAATACTACAACGAGCACGGTAGACAGCTCAGTCGATATGGCAGCAATCGCAGCTGCCCAGAACAAAGATCCGAAGTTAGAACAACTTCGTCGGTCCAGTTCCCTTAAGCTAGAGGGCGTTCCCATGAATTCATCCGAAAGGATGATTGTTTGTGACACTTCACAAGGCATCCCCCGCCCGGTTATTCCACTAGCTTTTCGCCGCCGAATTTTCGACATGTTGTGCAACACGTCTCATTCAAGCATACGTTCAACAGTCAAAATTGTCACCGAGCACTTCGTCTGGCGCAGTGTCACTCGCGACGTCCGTACATGGGCCAAAGCAGGCATGTACTGCCAGCGGTCTAAACTTCACCGTCACACGCGTGCCCTAGTGGGGATTTTCGCAGCCCCTGATGAGCGTTTCTATCATGTGCATGTTGACCTGGTCAGGCCTTATCTTGCGTTGTGTAGACAGATTTACACGTTGGCCGGAGCCTATATCAATTCTGAATAACTCGTCGGAAACCGTCGCACAGACATTCTTGGAACGTTGAGTTACCCAGTTCAGTTGCCCCCTGTGGTAGCCATCGATCGCGGGCCACATTTTGATTTAGCCTTCGAAGCACTTCGCAGCAGATTGGGCTGTATTCGAATTCGCACAACAGCACACCACCCGACAGCCTACAGGTTAATAGAACGTTTTCATCGGCAATTGAAAAGTTCGTTATCGGCTAGCAACGACCTTTTGTGACACGATGTTCTGCCATTAGTCTTGTTAGGTATCCGAACCACGCTGAAGGCCGACCTGCATACCGCTCCCGCCCAGTTAGTCTACGGAGAGATGGTTGCCTCACGCGCAACGGAACTCATCGACTTCGCGGATTATGATGAATGATTGGCCCAACACATGAGACGACTCCGATCGACCCCACCAAAGAAACAGACGACGCCAACGTACGTAGATCCTCGCCTGCCAACTTGTTCCCGCGTTTTGGTGCGTGCGCCAACTCCTCGACGACCTTTACACTCGCCCTGTACAGGTCCATTCTGCGTACTCACGCGCTATAATAAGACTTTCGTGTTGGAATGCAAGGGTAAACACTAGATTATTTCTATCGATAGACTAATGCCAGCGTTTATAAAGGTACCTGATGTGGAAATTGATTCGAGACCAGTAACATCTCCAACAGCTATTACATTGCCTAACGTTTGTATAGATCCGGTTTCGGTTACGACTCCGCCTGCCTCGACGAAACCAAGTCTCCAGAACAGACATGGTCGAGAGTTGCGGTGGGATTTGCATTCTGTATGAACGTCCGTTGTATCTAGCCTATATAGTTGTTGTTGCATGTTCTTACCGAGTTAATTTTAGATGACCTCACCTACAGCGAACGCTGTCAACAGGAGTTTTGCTAAAAAATGGATAAAAAAATAGAACGCCTCATTCGTTTGGACACACTGGACGCAGAACCCCGGTGAGGTTAGTTTTCCTTTATTATGTACTGTACATCCTGTATATTCCAGATACTGACAGTTAACCCGGACGTTACGGTCGCGCGCCGCGAGGGGACGCTGAAAAACTGGAAATTTTGCAAGAATCGTCTACAATGGACGACAAGAAGTCTACGATCCCACTAGGTCGATTACAATTGGCCGGTCCCCAATTGCTCCGCTTGCCTATTAATAATGACCTTCCAAGCCGTGCTCCCCCAAACCACTTTAAATTGTTCTTCCTCCTTCCACCGGCCGTAGGAACGAGCTGTGTGGTAGGTGTAAACTGGACCATTCATGTTGGTGTCAACGGTTCCGGCTAACTTAAACACTGAAGCAAGTGAGCCAGATGCTTCTTCATAAACTGGAATTTTCCTCTCTCATTATGTCTGCTTTGTTACTTTATTTTCGTAGTTGGTGTAGTGTACAATTAACAATTTTGTGTACGGTATGCTTTTCACCTTACAATGTGTATACTGATCACGCTCGTTTGAGCGTGTTTCCCACACATGTGTTGAGAAATACATTATTATTATTATTATTACATTGTCAAAGTCACCACTATGGTTGCCTTGTAGGGAGGGGTTCTGTAGCGATCCTATTTCTTCCTTGCTAGCTGTGTTAGAGCTATGATTGCCATGTGTACTCTTCTTGTTTCCAACTTTTGCATGTGCTTAAACAGTTGTTTGAACGAGTAAGGATATCGACAAGTACTCCGCGCACTCAAACCCACGACCCCACTATGTGCACACTTGTCACTCCACTCTGTTACCGGTACGTCTTGATATCCGTTCACTCTCGCATTGACCTCGCAGGTCAACAATATACTGTTTGTTTAATCGTTGTGTTATTCTCAACCGGTCGTCTCTGGTTCACTCGATCCTACACACCAGGGGACAACTTTCTTTCGAAGAAGGGGTTTCAACAACTCTCTTGTAAAAGGAAAAAACAAGAGCCAACGTGTGCCAAAGGCCAGTAAGTCATGCACACAACTTACACAAACAAAAACTAGAACGGTGTCAACAACATAGCAGCACGCCTACGAACGTTGGTCGTAGACCCTGATTTCTCTGGCTATCGTGGGCGAAAAGTTTTCAACAAAATAATTCCGCTTTTTAACCTCGGTATCTGGTGCAGGAGTGAAAATCACCGAAATATGTGTTACGTATGCGTGTGTTCGTTTTAATTGAGCGATAAATGTAACCGACTTAAACGCATGTTATTTTTGAATGTATGTATTGTAATACAGTTCGTTGTCGTGTGATTGACGCCATTCGAGTTTTTAACTGTGTAAGTTGTGTGCATGACTTACTGGGCCTCTCGCTCACGCTTACCAGTTTTTGTTACCATTCCAGATTCCTACTGGGCCCTCGTCCCTCAGACAAACGCTGTTCCTCAGTGCCTCCACCCCGATGCACCTTACAGTATGGTTGATGTTATTTTGCAGAAAAAACGCTGAAATGTAGAAATAATTTGTATATTAATATAAGGGAGAATGCGAAAGTTATTTTTCATATTACTAACTGATGACACTGTTTATTTTTAGGAAATTGATTATATTGAAGCATTCAAGGCTGTTTTTGAAAATCACAAATTTCACACTTTCTTACAGTTCCAAAAGTGCCTGAAAAAGTACTTGGAGGATGTCGGCGTCATTTAAGTTCACGGAACGAGCCGTAGGTGGAAACCAGTTCTGAAGTACTATAAGGTAAATTGATATGGAACCCTGAGAACCGCCTAGATTTTCTACTGCTGTACAAAGTACAAAAAACAGAAGAGTGAATGCGACGTGTATAGTTGATTTTTGTCTTGGTTAACAACTTACTTCCCGCGACACCTGTTGCAAATCACGATTTCACGTGGTCCGGAGATGTGAATGTCTAGTTGTGAGCTCTTTCTTGTTAGAGCACAACCATCAACTTAGTTGTTTGGTATAGTCTCATCCTACCAATCGCAGACTCACATTCAGTTAAATGAATGACTATAGGAGACTGTTCGAGTACAATACACCAACCTCCGATCCTAAGCAGTATTTCTCCAATGTTCACGGGAAGTTTATCACAACGGCTGACGTAGGAAACATTCGACGTAAGTTGAAGCCCGCATTATCCAGTGAATTTTGGGTGTAATATTTTAACCGAGCTTCACATAACCTCATGAAAGTAATCACTGGTATTACAGAAGAAGGTTTTCTGCGTACCGTGCAAGATAAAAACAGTGGATGTGCACATATTTGCTCCGCTCAGCAGACACAAGTTAAGCTGCGTATGGCGGAGCGCATTCCTAGGTGGTTATCAACTGCAATATCAAAAAACGACCCGCTGACTGTTACAAGCTCGAGGACCCCGGCTTCCTCGATCGCCAAACACATCTTAGCAACCGGTCACTTAGTTGACCCTGTCAAATCGTTCAAGATATTGTTAGATAATCGCAACCCGAAACCGTTAGCGATTAGCGAGACAATGCTAACCATACAACGTCGGCCAGTTTTGTGTGAACAGAAGACGCTGACGCAATCAATTTCCTTACCGTGGAATTGGTTTAACTATTAGCGCGTGAAAGGTCAGAACTGTGTGGTTGGTTCGTTCAACTGTTGTTGTTATACCCGGTTTGTATAAAAATTTGCTTGTTTAACGTTGGCGATTGATGACAGTAAATCGAAATGTTAATATTTCGCGATAGGTCTTCTCTCTGTTTTAACTAAATGAATTGAAAAAACTCAATGTTTTAAATTTTTCAAACGTAGGCACAAGTATGTGGTCGAGCATTCTGATACCCTTGAAGCTTGAAGCTGTGTCAACTCCTGGTTACCGATGTTGTGGGACACGGCCGACCGGTGATATACGGGTACGTGCGTAGTGAGAAGTATATCTCACTATGTACGCTGTTCGAAATTTTTCGAGGTAAGATGGGTGAGTACATATCAGCGAAGACGTTCGTGATGGATAGAATGACCAAGCAAATGGGGACAGCCCATGTAATGTTGGGCTGTTACGTGCTGTTGTGTTACTTTCATGTACGTGACGCCATCCGAATACATCTAAGTGAATGAAATTTCGCCATGAGCATTAGTAGACAAATTTCATTTGCAGCCGGCATCTCTCTCACCGAATGGCCAGGGCTGATAATGAACAAGAGTAAGTTGCATGGCTACACAATCTACGTTATAGGTTCAACCGTGACTTACGTATCATCGGCCGAACAGATAGAAAGTTCATGAATTTTTTGTTGTACAATTGGCTTTACACCGAGCCGAAGTGGGCTATTCATGCACAAAGTAATGTTTTCCACTTCGGAAACCGCACCAATAATCGCCTTGAGAATGCTAACGAGCGACTGAAGAAAAGGAACCAACCCAGGGACTGCTTAGCCACTGCTATTCAAAAAATATAAATCCACAGCGAGTGCCTCATGTGGGAATTCGAAATGCAGACGACTTACGGATGCGGTCGTCGTGGAATTGTGGATGTTGACTTGTACGTAAAGAACTTTCTTTACGGAATGACCACATTCGACAGTCATCAATTCCAAAAGCATCTGAACATACGATACACGCGTTTGCATTTCGAAACAGTTGCTGATCCCAAGGTAAGTCTTGGTAACTTGGTTACCTTGAACATTGCAGTTGCGGATACAACATGATAGCAAACGTTTCGCTGTGGATAGCGGGTGACCGTCACGTTAGCATGGTATCTGGACGCTGCGTGTAATCGACAGAACGTAAATATCTCTGTAATCCGTCAGTTAAAAAATTTTCTTTTGCCACCAATGCTGTTGTAATTTTGTAGAATTTTGCGGTTTATTAAAATCTAGAATTCTGTAGCTACGGCATCATTTTGTTTTAATCCTCCGAAGAAGTAAGCTAAGAATGTGCGGTAGTTCAGTGGCATGGGGACTGATGAAAAAGATAACTAAAAGTTTCATACCATGTTATTTCGGAAAATTAATGGTGGAATATAATGGAAAAAATATCTCATACATGTGGAAGCATATGACTTTACTAAAATTTGAATGTGATAAAGCAGGAAAACGTTATTATATTTCCGTAGAATGAAACATTGTTAAAACATGGGGACTAAGCTATTCATAAGGCAATTACCTGTTTTTTCGAGAATCGGTTCGAAGGTCGTTCAAAATGCACAACGGTCATTTTGGCGCGAATCCTCGTTTTTTAAATAATTTTGGAAATTTTAAAATCGAATTTTTGTTCGAAGTACTGACAGTATATCAATGGTAAATAAACAGCGTTAATGGGAAAGTTGAAATACACCGATCAAGTCCCAAATGTGTTGGTTCGGTGACGAAAAATGTTTCCATCATTTTCATGAAACTAACGCACTGTTGGCGTTATTTGGGCGTAGGATTATTGTACATGGTCCTTATGGGAATTCCCATATGCTTTAAAGCATATGTGTTTACTCGGGACTCATGTGTATTGGCTCTAGACAGCTATAAATAGATTACTGTTTCACTGGTTGTTCTCTTTCTAACGACCCCTAAGACACTCCATAACTACAAGAAATGTAAGCAAGATAAGTGAAAAAAGAACTGCATAGTTTCTGAAGAAATACACTGAAAATCTCGGCCATATTATAATGTAATGAAATGCAATGCACATTTTGAGTAATATAAATGAACCGGCTCTATATTATACTTCATACGTACTCATTTTGTGCCACTAGTGGCATAAATGACCTCATACACCAGAATATACTTCAATACTCGCATATACCCTGACCATGTAGCTGTAGCCAACATCCGTTATTTGGCTTTTGTATGCCTGATAAATATGCTCGTCGCAATTTTCAAGACGAAATTCGCCATCCTGTGGTTTGAGAGCGTTTAACGTTCCGGCGTTTTGAAGATATGACCCAAATGGAAATATACGACCACACAAAGTTTGCATTGAATTTCAACAGGAATACCGACGTATTTGATGGTGGAACATTTATGGTAATGTTTCCAGCTTCCTTATCTATGCGATATTTATACCATTTCCCCTGTTTTGTAAGATTTCAGGTAGAGAGTGGTAGACGAAACGTTGCTCCTAGAAATGGTTGGAAAGGACGCTATGATCTGATGGTTTCCATCACCGGTGTATATGGATCCGCGTAGGAAAAGGGCGTCATGTCCCATAGTATCACTGAGAATCTTCAGGAGTAAATTTTCATCACTCTACTGCATCCGTTCAACTGGAATGAGGTCGCGTTTCGTTCATACGAAACAATATGCGG
The DNA here is from genome assembly GCA_014338405.1 of Paragonimus skrjabini miyazakii. NCBI lineage: Eukaryota > Metazoa > Platyhelminthes > Trematoda > Plagiorchiida > Troglotrematidae > Paragonimus > Paragonimus skrjabini miyazakii. Next base: position 1,547 of record JTDE01010161.1, on the reverse strand, counting down.
GAATAGATGGACTCAATCTGCCTGCCGATCACCGGTAAGTATACCTCTCAGCCAATCACAACTTGATGTTTAGAACTCCAAGTATCTATCGTGGTGCAGAAGAATATTACAATCAATGTGATAATCAACGGAATCGAAAATGGTGAGTAGCATGTACCTCGAACGCTTCAAATACACGTCTCCCACACTTATCGCATGTGTTTGTTCTCCATGTTGTTCACGGAAATCTTTTGGGAAAAACAGCTACAAGTGTGAACGCATACTGCATTCTCGGACATTGCTCAAATCCTAGGTGAATCAGGTTGAAGCTTCTAATACTGTGGATGCATACTGGATACCCGTACGTTCTTCACAGCTTAAGTGAATCCAGTGGAAGCATCTACATCTGTAAATGCCTACTGGATACGCAGACGTACTTCATAGCTTGAGTCAATCAGGTGAAGCATCTACTGGTGTGAACACGTAGTACATTCTCAGACGTTGTTCATAGCTTACGTGAATCTAGCTGAAGCATCTACTACTGTGAATGCATAAAGCACACTCAGACGTTGTTCATAGCTTACGTGAATCTAGCTGAAGCTTCTACTAGTGTGATCGCGTAGTACATTCTCGGACGTTGTTCATAGCTTACGTGAATCTAGCTGAAGCATCTACTACTGTGAATGCATAGTGCATTCTCACACGTTGTTCATAGCTTACGTGAATCTAGCTGAAGCTTCTACTAGTGTGAACGCGTAGTACATTCTCAGACATTGTTCGTAGCTTAAATGAATAAAGCTGAAGCGTCTACTACTGTGAATGCATAGTGCATCGTCAGACGTTGTTCATAGCTTACGTGAATCTAGCTGAGGCGTTTACTACTGTGATTGCATAGTGCATTCTCACACGTTGTTCATAGCTTACGTGAATCTAGCTGAGGCGTCTACTACTGTGGATGCATAGTGCGTTCTCAGGTGATGTTCATAGCTTAAGTGAATCTAGCTGGGACGTTTACTACTGTGAATGCATAGTGCATTCTCAGACGTTGTCCATAGCTTACGTGAATCTAGCTGAGGCGTCTACTACTGTGGATGCATAGTGCATTCTCAGATGTTGTTCATAGCTTAAGTGAATGTAGCTGGGACGTTTACTACTGTGAATGCATAGAGCATTCTCAGACGTTGTTCATAGCTTACGTGAATCTTGCTTAAGCTTCTTCTAGTGTGAACGCGTAGTACATTTTCAGACGTTGTTCATAGCTTACGTGAATCTAGCTGAGGCGTCTACTACTGTGAATGCATAGTGCATTCTCACACATTGTTCATAGCTTACGTGAATCTAGCTGAGGCGTCTACTACTGTGAATGCATAGCGCATTCTCAGACATTGTTCACAGCTTACGTGAATCTAGCTGAGGCGTCTACTACTGTAAATGCATAGCGCATTCTCAGACATTGTTCACAGCTTACGTGAATCTAGCTGAGGCGTCTACTACTGTAAATGCATAGCGCATTCTCAGACATTGTTCACAGCTTACGTGAATCTAGCTGAGGCGTCTACTACTGTAAA
>JTDE01010155.1:0-12963 GCA_014338405.1 Paragonimus skrjabini miyazakii | reverse complement strand
CGATAATCAGTAAATACAACTCACTTTTCGGTTCGCGAGCCTTGCCTTCTGCCTGTGTTCGGGTCGCTGCTGCACGGAACTTTGGGGAGTTAAAATTCAGCGGAATTAACCATTTAGTTCGGCAAATTTATTTATCTGTCGTTGGAATCATCTTGGCCGAGGCATCGAGATTACTTGAAAGACACGTCAGATGGCACTAGTGGAAATCTTCATTTGGTGAAGTGGAACACTAAACCAACGTTTCTCAACGGACTGTTGTGAGTTATTTGTTTTCCTTTTCATTATATTCTGACCTCATATTCACACCTGAGTTCACATACTGTTTTGATCATTTCCATTTTTATCACCTTTTTGTTTTCGAGTTCATACCTGAATTTTGTATAGTGTTTAGATCCACTACAAAAATATGACATTTACATTAATCTTCATATAACGTGTTTACTTCATATTTTCCCATTTAAAACATGATATTGCGGTTTGTTCCCATTTCCACGAGCATCTGTAATGCAGGAGAAGTTTTCGCGATGAATGGGCGCTCAAAACCCCATATTGGCTGAGCAGTTAGTGAAATTTTCAACTTTTTGACGCTTTTCAACAATCATCGAGGTCCTGTGCTGAAATCCGCCCAGTTGTTCGCCCGATTTTGGAAATTCTCGTCCTCGTTCTCCAGAATTGAACTATTTCAACATTTTTCCGAATGAAATTACGTCAAATAACGGCGAAATCCTTCGAAGATGAACTTGCACGTATTCTTCCGCATGACCTTCAAATATTTGAAACGTCGTCCTTACCTAACCTTGTAAAAGGTAAATTAATGTAACATCTCATTTTTTGGACTGAATCCGTGGAACAGACGACTTACCTTCTTTCATTATGTTTGAATCAAACGTTGTAAACTGTGACTATTTTCCCTTTGATTACGTCTTCTTTTGTCAACAGACTTCATGCTTGTCTTGTTATATATCCATTTGTTGTTTGTACCGCATGTAATTATCTGTCATGATCGCGCACATCCGAGCGTGTTTCTCACAAATGCGTTGAGAAATATATATTATTATTATTATTGTAAGTTCCAGAAGTACTGACTTAGTGATGAAAATTATTTCTGCCATTTTCGCGAAAACAACCCGTTGTTGGTGTTAGCTCACTTTTTCAAGTCTTATGAATGCGATCATTGCAAGTTTCGAGATGAAGTATGTAATCCTACGGCTCAATAGTGTTTCATTTTGCGGCGTTTTGAGGACATGGTCGAAATGGAAATATACGATCATACATTGTTGGCATTGAACTTCAACAAGAACACTAACACATTTGATAGTGAAACATGTATGACATTTCCAGCTTCCTTATCTATACGATATTTATAATATTTCTTCTTGTTTGCAAGATTTCAGGTAGATACTGGCCGATAAGACGTTGCTCTTAGAAATGGTTAGAACTAACGTTATCGTATGGTTGTTTCCATCTTCGGTGTATATGGAACGGCATAAGAATAGGGTATCAAGTCGTATTTCATCATCGAGAATTTTTAGAAGTAAATTCTACTCACTCTACTGCATTGTTCCAAACTAGATTGAGGTCGCGTGGCGTTCATGCGGAACAATATACGAAAACAGATGAAATCAGGCTGCCTGCCGATCACCGGGAGGTATACCTGTCAGCCAGACACACTATGATGTTTAAAACGCCAAGTATCTATCGCGGTGTAGAAAAATATTCCAGTCCATATGACGATCAACGGAATCAAAGATGATAATTACTATGTACCTAAAACGATTCAAGTACAGGTTTTCCATCACTTCCCGAATGTGTTCGTTCTCCAAATCGTTTAGGTTAAGAGTGATTCGGAAGGGTCAGCTACTAGTGTGAACGTACACTGCATACTCAGACCTTCTTCATAGCTTAAGTGAAGGAGGTTGGAGCGGTTACTAGTGTGACCAATATTTCATACCCAGACGTTCTTCACAACTTATGCCAATCGGGTGTAGCGGCTACTAATGTGAACCTATATTGCATACTCAGATGTTATTCATAGCTTAAGTGAATCAGGTTGGAATAGCCCCGAGCGTAAACGCATGCTGTAATCTGGGACGTTTTTGATAGCCTATGTCAATCGGGTGGAGCACCTCTTTGTGTGAACGTATATTGCATACCCAAACGTTATTCATAGCTTGAGTGAATGAAGCTGAGGCAGCCACTAGTGTGAACGCAAAAGACGGTGGAGCAGCCGGTGTTGCGTAAATAGGACTGGTTGGTGCGACGGTTGTGTGATTGTCGTTAATGTTCAGGTTGTAACGGCATCTGTTAGCATCCGGCGTCGCGTATCGATTGAAAGGTCGAAATGCCGGAGGAAATCGATACCAACAGTGGCAAGCGGAATAGCAGCGACAACGAAAATCTAACGAAAGTTTCGTCGGTGACCTAAGTACAGTGTTAGCGAACTTTAGCCAAAAGTCTGGATAACGGTGCCGTCAGCAGCACAGAGATGAGTAGCGCTTGACTGCGTTGCCCCGGAATGGGTCCGTGGAACTACGCCAACCCGCGCTTCTGTGTCCACCAGAAATGCGGTCCCTGTGGAAGGATCCCGAACGAACATAGGTCGACTAGGGGTGGATGCGCCTGCGACGTCCGTGGCCATTACACATCGACAGTTTGATTTCACTGGATGGGTGAGAGAAAGTGCAGGGTGTTGTGCATATAGTAGCTTAATACCACATCGTTCATGGTACCAGCAGAAGCTTTTACGAGGCTGTGGGTTACGACGACGAGGCGGCCTGTCGGTACGCCGACGCCGTGGAGATCGCCTTCGGGAACGGCTGACAGTCATATTGCCTAAGTCTCTGCGTAAGGCAGCTACTTCTGTCCATAGGGCCTTGACCTCTGCAAGTTCAGCTGAGTGAGAGCTTGCAGGCCATTCCGTAGCTGAGATCGTAGGAATAGAATTTACCCTGGGATTATTGGAACTGGGCAGAAATTGTTGGAATCGCTCGACCACTTGGTGGGCACTTACGGTAGTCTCTGATAGCGGTTGTCAGCGGGCTACGGAAACAATAGCCTGGGCTGTCTCCGACAGCCTCTGCATCCACAGCTCTCGCAATAGTGAGCCGTTCATGTGGAAGCCGCCACGAAGTTGCTGCATTTCACGGAGCTACGTATAGGGGCGTTTATCACCCAGCTGTAATCCGTTGAAAAGCTGCTGTGAGCGGGTTTTCTCTGATGGGGTTACCCGCTTGATCACGTTCTCCTTAAGGGTATCATGGCGATGTTCCGTGGGTTGAGTGAGTTGCAGTTGCGTTGTGACTTAATTCGGAAACCTGGACACCAACTGAATGAACTTCGCCTAGTCAGATGGAATTTTGTTACTGAAGAACTCAGCTTCAAGGTAGACAAACCACACTAGGGGATCCATCTCAAAGAATGAAGGGACTGTTAGGGTAACTGCGTCTACATTATGCAAATCTAATGGTTCGGTATCCTCCCCAGACACGGTTAACGCTTGATAGCTTGTAGTATGCAAAAACGGGAAATATAGAACAGGTGAATAAATATGAAAATTCGGTCAGACCTACTATATAACCAAAAATTAAATACGGTCAGTAAAACAATGCAACGCCGCATATAAAAAATTGCACCAAGGAACTGACTCACCAAATGGCGTAAGACGAAAATATGAGGACAAGATAAGCCGGATCACAAAATAAAAATAGCAGACCAAATTTCGGCGAAAATTCTATTGTCGGTCTCACCTGTTCTTGAGAACTCTCCTAAAACGTCTCACTCCAAATTCGATAAGTTATCCGATGGTAATAATTCTGAACACAACAAACAGCGCAGTACCCTATATATTACCACAATCGAGAAGCAAGAAAGCGTACAACCAGGAAGCGTCCTGCGCGCAGCTTGCGGAACGGAAAAGTGAAGAATGTCTAGGCTTGCGGAAATAAGGCATGAAATTGGGCTAAACAAACATGCCTCATTAGGAGGTGTCAAATTGTACAACGAAGTACCAACAAAAATCAAACTGTTCTAAGAGGTCGCTGCAAAACCTACGACACATTTATGCGGGGAACCTGGCGTTACCTGTTACCAACTCTCTGACAGTCGTCTCAATATGAAGGACAGTCCGTAACTGTGTGGGACGACTGTTGCTTGCTTTCTCGCATACGGACTGCTACTACCGTTGTTTCGTTATAGGTAGCTATCAGTAAGTTTTTCAATATATCGGCTGCTTGCACGTACGCTACAGCTACATGGTTAGTTTCACCCTACTGGTATCCCCCACCCTGTGACACGGTTCCACCTACCCCATCCCGTCCACCCTGTGCACCCTGTGAGCCAATAAGATGTTTTCTCAATTCGTAGGTCGTCATCGGTTCGCAGTTGCAATAAATGTGCGGGAGAGCATCAGAAGGGCACCAAAAGCATGAGCGTAAACACTGCTGATTTGTATGAACTGTTTCAGGAACACTTTGGTAGTGTCGTGTCCCCACGGAAGTTCTCGAGCTTAGATGCAGTGGGAGCCGAGCTTAAACTTTTCGAAGTTCAGTCTGGCTCACCTTACTGCATCCGATTAACCAAACCTGCGGTCGGTGATCATAGGAGACGCGTCTACGCATGCGTCCGCAGGGTCCAAGCATTAAGCTCATCTTCCAGTGTTCGAGAAAGAATAAACGCCCGAACTGGATACTCGGCATTCTTCAACATAAATCGGAACATTGGCGGGGGATTTCGGGTGACCAAATGCGTCGTGCTTCACAATCATCAGTGCGACATGAATGTTGCAAAATACTAGGCATCAAGGCGTCGCCTAACCGCGGAAGAAATCACTGAAATTCGGCCATGGATTCTCAACGAGACCGTATCCTTCAACGTGACGCAGTACATCCGCATGCACTTCGACAAGAAGACAGTGACGAAGGATGTTTGCAACATTCGTGCACGCCTGTTCGCGAAAAGAAACACTGTTGGCTACCTAGGTCGTTTGAATGCCCAACTGGACACAACTGATAAGTGCCTTTTAAACGTAGATGCTGAGAATCGTTTAACACATTTCATGTTCATGAGTAATGAACAGATAATTTTGTCGGCGCCACCACGAGATCGTGGGTATAGCGCCACTCACAAGAGTTGTAAGGAGAGATACAGTTTGTTTGTTTTAGTTGTTGTAGGTGCTAGTGGAGTCGGCCTACCAGTCTGTTTTGGTTGGCTTTCAAATGAAACTACGGTAACTATCGTGACGTTTCTCCGGCAGTTCATCATATTCGTCGGACCAGTGGACACGAAAACAATGATCATGGACGATAGTGCGGCGGTACAAGCAGCAATAACCCAGGAGCTGCCGCACGTCCGTCACCTGCTGTGCCAAGTGCACATTTTTTGTAACGTACGCAATAGAACTTCACACTGGACTCTGCACAAATGGTTCCTGATCGCTATGGTGACACGTAACCGCTGGAGGTAGGCTGCAGCCTTAGCCATTATGCAGACTACAAACGCGTCGTTCTACAATGAGTACCTGATGCCCAGGCTCGTTAGAAGATCTGAAAAATGGACCAATCGCCGCAGCCCAAAGATCCCGACATTCGGCAGGCGGGACAACAACTTTGTCGAGGCAACCCGTCGTTCAATAGAGCGGCATAACTTGAACGCCCATATATGAATCTGGCAGGCAATTGAGCGCAGAGCCGCCATCACTTGTTCAATCTACGTTACAATTCGTTCCTATTCCATTCAGTAGTCGATCACTAATGTTTGCATCGTTTGCAACCATACACCGCATAGACGCAATTCAACCAAGTTCACTTGTTCAGTCTATGTTGCAATTCGTTCCTATTCCACTCAATAGTCGATCACTAATTTTTGCACTATTTGCAAAGTTATTTTTGCTTAATTTCCAGCTTCATTGTTTTGTGTAATTCGACCGAAATTTGCTCCTTGCGACAGTTTTCTTTGCCACGCGACTGGCTCATTAGAGCCGTATTATTCAGCAACACCTCTGTGCCACTTTGAGATATTCTCACCTTCCGGTGCTCCTGATTGGTGTATATGATTCACTTGTGGTCAAACATTTTGCTACATCCGTCACATCTTTCGCTCGGGTTTTCCTATACACGTTTGTGCATCGGTGTTTACCAAAAATTTCAACCTTTCTGATTGGTGTACATGGCCCCTTTGGGTACACACATATCGTCATATGCTTTCCCATATGGACCATATGTAATAAGCCTACGCCCTTATTAGCCGAGATGTTCCACTTCTAATGCGCGCTAATAACGTTTTTTCAGAAAGTGAATTTTGCACAAGTTGAGTGGAATTTTCGACATAATTCCGAATGCATTCACGGATGAATGTTTCATTTTCTGAGACAACTGTAAGTTCTCTGTCATATTGTCCGAATAAGTTATTATGGTATCTTGCTTATTAGCCGAAATATTCCACTTCTAATGCGTGATAATAACTTGTTTTTTTAAAGATGTCATGGCATGGAATGGACAATAAGTTCTTGCAGGTATGGACGAAGAACTGGATGTTCATTATAATATATTGGACTACTGGGTAACTGTTTATTTTTCACTATAAAAATTGTTTGTTCATAATTGTTCTATCAATCATTCCAAGATATGTGATTTTCGTTACTGGTTTGCTGAAAGCAGACGTCTGCCTTTAGCGTCAATACCAGAAGCACTTACTATAAAAACCTCCGCTGATAGATCATCGACAATGTACATATGCGAATGGTGGGAGGAAAAACTATGAGTGAAGAGAAGTTGTAACTTGGTAAACGGGCGATAATGCAAAGTGCAAGCTTCAGAATTAGGAATACACACATTGATAACTACGCAGGGGAGCATCATTAATGAGAGCAATGTTGTTCGGATGAGTATCTGAAAGCAAAATGGAACCCTTAATAAAAACTGAGCATCCGGGTACAGAGGGACAATTAATAGGTGTACCATCGTCAGAACGAAATACTATAGAGGGAAAGCAAGCGGAAGAACTTTCCGATAAACGCCTATACAATTGCCCTACCGGTCGAGTTGGCCAATTGAGCATCATTTTCAACTTGTACGTGAAAGACTCGAACAGAAAAACAGAGAAGTTTTCAAGTAAGCCATGCGTGGCAACATCATCCGCAAGGTGTTCCAGCGAATGCACATTGTAAACTATCTATGCTTGACCAAACAAGTTGCGATAATTGAACAAAAATACGTTGAGTAATTGCCTTGCAAATTCATGATGAGCAACGCTATAAGTGGGGTGACACAAAACACATATAGCTACTGACAAATTCAAAAAGTTGCAATAATTATCATCGACCGAAATATTCCGCTAGGCAACCGGTCCGATATATACAAAAAACTGTCTGCACTCGGTAGTGTAGTGACAAGCGATCGTTTTGGTTTACTACAAATTGGTGAACCACAGTAATGACTTTTTTCAGCGCTTTTCCTTCGGTCGCCATCACAAACTTGTGAACCTTATCAACGAGCATGTCTAAACATTTTTAAGCTAAGCATTTCTGAACTTTTCACTCCTGATTCGTCATTACAAATTAGTGAAACTGTTTCCAACACTTTCTTTTGACGCATTTTCGCCTTCACCTCCAACACAAATTGGTGTGTTCCTTTTTATTGGGTCCCTCATTCTACACGACGCGTGTTAATTCGACGACCCTCATTTAGGCGCGTTCATCATTCGTCTCTAATAACGTTACCGATTTGATTATGAGCGTCAGTTTTTATCACTCCATAGGTTTATCCGCGTTAACGTTTTTTTCGTTTTATGCGTTTTCACGTGGCAGCAGGTTACAAACAGGGTTACTGATAGTACTGCGATATTCAGTTTTAACTGTGACTATATTATTCCATCGACTTGTTATCCTCACACATTTCGTTGCCTCATTTTTCAATCATGCGTCTAACGATGGACACCTGCTCAACCTGCGCATCTGACTAGGTGCAAGTACGGTGCCAGCAGACAGACAAATTTTCACACCCAAACACTTCCGTAGGTTTTCGGTAGTTGTTACTTGCATCCATTCCATTCACTGCTTGCATCGTTGCATAGCTGCAAATTTCATTCCGTGCGAGATAGTTCCTCATGCACACCGCCATCACTGTTTAGTCATACGGCTATTAAACACCTCTGCGGAAGACTCCATCGTTCCAATTCATGTTGGTGTCCTCGCAGATTCACTTAACACTGTCCGCCAGCCCAACCTGCTCTAGCACGGGACTCAGTAGCCAACACGGCTCTACTGACCTATCTTGACCCCGAATCTTGTTGCCACACTGCGGTCGACTCACTGACAGCATCTGGCATAGTTTGTTATTCACGGGTCAACAAACCTGGTGGCTCTGGTTTTATCGGTCATCTCTCGGACATCATTCCAAAGGTGTAGCTCTTACAGTTGTAAGCAGCACGGTACACACCTCGCATTAAACGTCCTGTCGGCTCAAACCACTAACGCTTGCCACAACATCACTCTTAGATAGGTTGTTCCCGGATGAGATCAGATATCCCAACGCTTATATAAGGTTCCTGGCACGGTTAATTCATCGAACGTACCAACTTGTTGCTCATCTCATTTCCGCTTTGACATCCTCAACATTCAGGACCGACCCAGAGACAATCTCTGTCGCTCATGCATACGAGTGCAGTTTTCTGCCACGGCACATCTCAGCTGGGTTGTTTGTTTGCAAGGTGTAGGCGCCTTGATGTTGTATGTTTGAATGTAGACGTAGCTCTTTGTTTAGTGGTTAGGTCCCCTCCCCTCTCCCTTTTTCTCTCTTCCTAAACAGGGTTTGTTTCTTCTTCATGGTTGTGTGGCAGTTATGCATCAGTGTGAACCACTGATGTATTGCTGTCTATGATGATGATGATGATGATGCACTACCTAACGCGGGTAATGCAAGAGGAACACGACTAACATCATCGTCCTCGCTGCATGGTCACTCCTGATTGCTCATTGGTGCACAATCACCTGCGATCTCCACCGCTCATTGGACTTGCAGCACCACATCAAACGCTTTGTTGGGTCTTACGAGGTTGTTTGCGCACGCTTGTGCAAGCCATGAATATCTCCAGACCAACAGCATTCGCAACCAAATGATTGCACGGATAACACTACTGGTATCAAACCTACGACGTCTGCTTCATCTCAATCCAACTAGCGTCCATTCGCATGACCTATCTAAGGATACTCGGTGGTTATTATTCCTAGTCGTTGTTATTAGTTTATTTGTCGATTTTTAACCTATGCACATTCACCACACAGGGTTTTTATGCACTAACCAGTTTTTAGATTTTCATGTTGAGTTCCAACACTCTTACTGTATATCCACTAGAACTTGACCTACGTCACTATGGTATAAAAAGTCGTTCTTTTGAAAACGTTCAAAAAAATCGCAAAACCTTTTAAAAACAAACAAACCGCTCGGTATATGACATACGTTCAACTTCTGTCCCGGGTGAGTCACATATTTCTTTCAGGCTGCTCGCTCCCCGTATGAAGGTTTACATTGCAGACATTTGGGAACGCTTGAACGTGTTTGCTGAACCTCCGAAGAACTCATCCGAAGACCGTTCAACGGAAGTCATCCCCAGCTCCCATCTTCTAGCCTACTACGGACGTTTTTATCCTGATTGCATTTTCACATCTTGCACTTTGCACCTTTCAGGGCTTTCGCATTGTAGAAGCCTAGCGGCTTAGAAGGAGGTGAAATGATGCTACCTATGTTGAGCCTCTGTCAGCACCCAACTGACACACTTCGACCACATCGCTGGAGAGTAAACCAACTAGCAAATCGACCAGGGAAAATCCCACCCGCCCTCCGCTCTGCGCCCCACATACACGCATTCATTAGGCCTCAGCACGCATCATCACCGGTGTGGCTTGCGACTGTCTCATTCTCATGTGAGGCTCGCTATACCACGGTCGGTACTCATGCGAACACAGGCCATCGTCGACAGTCGCATGTAATGACTCAACGACCTCGGAAGTACGCAACTTCCTCAGCTACACTGCCACATTCACCAGTCTGTACGACAGTTCACAGCATTCCCACGTTGGGTTAGTTTCACTCTGGAATGGCGCAGTAGCAAAAGGAGGGGGACCTTGTGGTCTTAGGTCTTTTGTGTATGTACTCATGGCATCGGGAGTGCAGTGAACGAAACCACAAGGGGGTGGCCCGTACGTCGATACCTTCAGCTACATGATCGAAGGTTGTCTACCGCCACCCTTCTGGGGGGAGGCTTGTGTAGTGACCAGCGATCGTGTGGCTTCTCTAAGAATCCCGGATGCAACCGTATTTTTCCGCTTGTCTGTTCTGTACGCATGATCCTGTGTATGCCTGCAATAGGAGGCCTGATACAAACTCAGTGCCACGTTCTTCAGTCGTGCAACTAATTGCACGCAGCGAATGCTTGCTCTTTTCCTAACGACTCATCTATTATTTCATTCTTCAAGGTCGTTTAACCCGAACCTCTTCGAGCGTTGTTCAGCGCACTCGAAAATTCCACGCACTTCTCGCCTGGCGCGCTTTTGAGTGCCGTCGAGTGGGCTGTGGCCCATCTCGCGCTTCTTTTCTTTCTCCTCTTGGTTGCTACCGTTGGTCCCAGACTAGGCTAGAGCTAACTACTTGTCATGTTTCCAAATATTGCTGGAAATATACGGTTCGTTTCCAAACCCCGCTGCGTTCTTTAGTTCGATGCCCGTTGGGACTACGTTCCGATTGCTCTTCAGGAAGGGCATATTAAATTGTTGGTGGACGAGGGTCTAGCGCATACCCACTTGTCTACTACAGATTACATAAGTTTCGAACTACTTCAGTTGTTGAAGCGAATAACTAGGAATGTAAGGAAGGTTCCGTTAGCGCAGTTGGCCTGCTCGAATCCTACACTGGCCTACTGGAATCCCACTTTGGCCCACTCCGATCAGACTCTGGCCAGAGTCGTACCTGCTCTGGATTTTGTTGCACGCCCACTCGGATCCGACTCCTTGCCAACTCGTGCCAGTGTAGGCGTGTTTACTGGGGTTGCTTCTTTTTAACACGTTCAGGAGTTCAGTGACCGACATCACTTTTGAAACAGGTTCAGGAACGGAACGTTCAGTCTCAGAAGATGCAACAGACAATGTATGAGACAGCTTCAAATTCTCTGTACACTTAAGACAGATAATAGACGGACCAGAATTAATAACAAAAAATGAACATGAATAAGTCGCGGACTGCACATCTGTGAGTAAAAATTCACATTCGCCAAGCATGTCTAGTAATGCCTTTAACAGAAATATTAGCAGGTTTCAAGATAACAGGAGGTTCCAATTGCTTCACACAAGCGACAGAAATAAAAGAGTCAATACTACCGGTGTTAACGATGAAGGAATGCTGGAGTCCACCGCTAACAGTGAACGATTGTGTTATACGGTGCGTAGAATCAACGGAGTTAGCAGAAATCACAAGAAGAGCAGTGTATTGAAAGTCAGAATTCAAGTTATCATTGTCACAACTGGAATGTGCAAAAGAAGACTTTGAACAGTAACAAACGGATTGAATGTGGCCAATTTTACCATACCTGTGACACTTACCTTTTCAACATCGACAAGTCAATCGAGAATGTTTGCTACCACATGACTAACAGCTGTTCCACCGTCCAGTAGCATTTGAAACGGGTGCAGGTTTAACGTTATCAATTGTATTTCGAATATTCACTTTTTCGGACCGCCACCCTTGTTGACTTTCCGATCGTTTCACGTTGTTGTTGTGCAAAATCATCGGCTCATCTTTCACAGTAGCTTCAACATCCTGACACTGTTTGCATACTGTTTTAGCCGACTGGAAAGTGGAATTCGGAAGCAGTGAGAACTTCTGTTTCGGGTCGTGCGTTTTCATTCCAGCAATCAAACGGTCACGAAGTTGAGTTTGTAGTTGTCTTCGAAATTACATCGAGCAGCCTGAGTCTGAAGTTTGATAATAAACTGTCTGATATCCTGATTTTCTTTTCTCACGAGTGTATGAAATTTAGCTCCTTCAGCTGCTTCAAAGTTTACAGGTTGGACATGTGAAAGTAGCAGTTTCTTCAAGGATTTGTAGGAAAGAGATAGTGGTGAATCAGAAGATGACACATTTTTCATCAAGCTGTATGCTTCTTTGTCAGTTACGAGGAGAAAGTGAGCGGTTTTCTTTTCTGCCTTCAGCTCTTTGCCCATGAAACACCATATTTCAAAGCGTTCTAAATAATCCTCGAATCCCATCGATGAATCATGAATATTCAGAATTTCAAATGGACAGAAATCCATCGTAGAAATTTACAGAATTCCGTTATGCCAATTGTGATGGTTCCAGAAGTAAAGAAATGAAATAATTGACTTATGTCAACCACAGAGCTAGTTTCGACACATTAGTAGTAACACTACGAACTGATCAAATCAATCTCCCGAACGCAGTTTTACAGCTTATTGTCAACAATGTAATGAAACAACGGTAATGCGAAATAGGTTTGTTTAAAATCACTACAGTAAGCGAAGTGATAACATCTTGTAATATATATCTTCTATTGTTACTGCCGAGCACTAATTCTTGTTGATGTGAGCAGTTTAACTATCACAGATTTCAATAACTGGATTGGATAAGCGGCCTGGTCCGCAGGTTGTTTGTAACTTCACTGGAAATGGAAATTGCTTACATGTAAATGATAGATGAAGTAAGACAGACATTTGCAGCTCACAACGTTTATCCATATCAGTGAGCTGTATACTCGGGTCATGTCGGATTTATCAGTTTGTAGAGAACTATAGGGTATTGTACACATTTTAATATTCCGCTTTATCGTTATATACAGTTTACACCACTTTCCCTTGTACAGAATGAACATCACTTGTTTGAATTGATTCTGCTTAGCAATACACTTTTGGTGCGCGCGTCTCGTCTCCTTGACGTTCCTGTTCCGTGTAGATTGGGATTG
>JTDE01010154.1:3294-13793 GCA_014338405.1 Paragonimus skrjabini miyazakii | reverse complement strand
TTATTATTATTATTATTATTATTATTATTATTATTACAGGGGTCATTTTTCTATGAGTTTCTTGTGGAAAGTATTTGTTTGCCAGTCGAGTAAATCGTCAATGCCGACTACCATTAATTTTAGCCTGATTCTTATCAGCGTTAACAGGTTATTATGTACGAGCATATATTTAATACGTGGGAAAAGTGCATATGCGAGTTAATAATCCTTTTCCTCATTTCTTGTTTTGGTATTGAGTGCAACTCTCTTTCCTATTCCCACGAGCATCCGTAATGCAAGAAGAGTTTTCGCGATGAATGAGCGCTCAAAACCCCATATTAGCCGAGCGATTATTGAAATCTTCAACTTTTTGACGTTTCCGACCAATCATCGAGGTCCTGTGCTGGAATCCGCTCAATTCATCGCCCAAGTTCGGAACTTCCCGTCCTCATTCGCCAAAACTGGACTATTTCAACATTTTTCCGAATGAAATTGCGTCATATAACGGTGAAATCCTTCGAAGTTGAGCTTGCACGTATTTCACCGCGTGACCTTAAAATATTTGAAACGTCATCTTTACCTAACCTTGTAAAAGGTAAATTAATGTAACATCTCATTTTTTGGACTGAATCCGTGGAACAGACGAACTACCTTCTTTCATTATGTGTGGATCGAACATTGTAAACTTTGACTGTTTTCATTTTGATTGGGTCCTTTTGTCAGCTGATTTCATGTTTGCCTTGTTATATATCAATTTGTTGCTTTGTACCGCATGCAATTATCTGTCGTGATCGCGCACATCCGAGCGTGCTTCTCACATATGCGTTGAGAAATGTATATATATAATTATTATTATTATTAACTCTACATATGTTTATTCTCTTAGATTTACTATAGGCTTCAATTTAATATCGTTCATCATTCTGAGACATGCGCACGAATAAGATGCACGGAAACAAAATGGTGCGTTTCGAGCGTACGCAGTAAGTCAAATACCGCCAGTGAAACTAGTGAATAGGAACGGAACAACCTAGGGTCCACTCTCTTCGTGGCATACGGGACAACATTTTATTTCCCTTAATCCTACTCGTCGTGTACAAGATAGATATCTCATGGGATCTTCCTATTTTAAATCTGCTAATGATGCAGCGCGTACGTGACCAAAGGGAACCACATGCAGATCACCACCTTGGAACTTCATTTGCTACATTTTTTCCATGAGCACTCTTCCCATAGCATCAGTCAAATTGCCTTAGCTACGAAGATATCTGTTTTTGTCTTCCACCGAAGTGGCCTTAGTATTTCCAGCCCACATTTGGGAACCCCTCGAAAGTCCTTCTAGAATATCCGCATAAAATATTCCAGTGAGGTCATTTCGGTCCGATATATTTTTCCATAAGATGATTATCTCAGTTTTGCGGACGCTTCCGCTTATCTTCACCAACATGTACTAATTCTAATAAACGAGTGGGTGCTCAGCCACAGTGCCCACCGAAAGCTCAATAGGTAGTGGTATACTGCCACCAGCTCACTGTCGCCGTGGTGTTAGGAACAATTTGGTTTACGTTTGTGTAAGTCGTATGCATACTGTCTCCTTTTGCAGGGTTGTCGCTGAAACCCCCACTTCGGAGGTATGCCGTACTCTGTTATATCCATTGTTCACAAAATTGGCTCACGAGTTTAACAAGTGACTGGAGCCAAAACCTCCGGTTTGCATATCGCAATATACACAGAAACGGACCGATTATTTCATCTCCAGTTTGAGAGTGAATGTATTCTAAGGTGCTTTTTTTGGTTTTGGATATTGTTACGTTTTGTGCCACATGTTTGTGATTAGTACGTTTGTGTACTGCCCGTTTCTATTTGTCGTTGTCCACGCGGTTTATAACAAGTAGCGAGCGTAATTTAAAAAAGGCCAGTTACTATTGCGTCCAAGTGTATGTTCCATTTACTTCAAAAACCTGCGCAAATTTTCTCACTATTTGCTCTTTTTTGTTACTGTTAATTGCTTCGGAAAGTTTTGATCATTATTCATTAACAAAAAGGAATATTTCACCAAAATACCCAGTTAATCAGCCAATCTTCAAAAATTGTCATTGGCTAGGCGATCAGCCTCATGCAAAAAAGGTATGGTGACAACAAACAGAGGCGTAAAGTCTCTAGGCGCCACGTTTAACACCTGTTCCAATGCTGCCATCGCTGAGGAGCCAAAATCTGCTGCTGAAGCGCTAATCTCAACGGTTAATGTTGGCCTCCTACAAGGAAGGAACAAAACCAAGTTGTGTTCAGTTCTTATTACCGAGATATTTGCAGATCAAACTAAAAACACAGCGGACCTAGAGAGTGAAATGGCGAAAATACATAGTAAGTATGAGGAGCTCAGCAACATTTTACACCGGCTAAAACCGACAGTTTGCATTCTAAATGCCCCAATTAAAACCCATCCTGAGGCTATCACTTCTAGTCATGAAGATCTCGTAGATGCTGAAACGTTTATTGACGCAATAGCTACTGAACTGCACAAACGGCTACGCTGTGCAAATAAAGTAGTTGTGTCTAACGTGCCTGACAGAATACCTTTGCTAAACGTGAAAAAAGTCTTACAAAAGACAAGTAGAATGGAAGGCCAGGAGTGTCGCCGAAGGTATAGTACAAATGTTGTCCAATGTTACTGCAGTTCATAAACAACCTTGCAGCAAACAAATTCATCGAAAATCAAGAACAAATCATGCGAGCCACAAGGTTTAAGTCGATGAAAATGTTTAGTGAAACGACACCACCCGAACGGAAAATAATGCGAACAAATACTTCCCAAGTGAAAATGGAACTGAAATAACAAAATCAACAACCTTACGGACCTGACTGCCAAACTCAACTGATCCACGACTTTTACAGATCAGCAAGCTGCAGCTGGCAACACCGTTACGATGTCCGTCCAAAAAGATACTGTAAAACAAACCACGTCCAGTTTTGTTGACGCTAGGCGCGGTCAAGTTTCTCCAGTAAAATCCACGGTTAGCGCTAAAAATGCCCCTCCTAGTCATCGACGAGTCACTTCGTCAACCGATGCGCTGACTGCAATGAGCCCTGGACCAAAGGTGTCCAAAGTTCTCCAGTGTGTTGGGGACAGCATCCCAAATTTCGAGAACAAACTCGAGGTTGGACAAGCAAATCCATCCCCTTCTTACTATAGACATTTCCCTTCGTTATCTGGAATGGCCGTAAATACAAACCGCAGGCCCTAAACGCCTGAGCAAGTCCCCTAACCCGCACTAAAGCCTGCTTGGTGCTTACTAGAGAGTAATGTTCCAGATTTGCAACATGAGGGTAAATCGACAGTGTTTCATTAGCGCTACGTATCTGGTTCTAAGAATCACATTTTGAAAGTCAATGCTTCGCAGATGAGAATGAACAATTAGTCCTCTACGGCTTTTAAGCCAATCCACAACTATAGTAGGTTTCACACTTTCCATGCATTACCCAATAACTCCACAATACCCTATTCTTCTATCCAAAGCATAAGTGATACTAGAAACTGATTTTCTAACGTATGTACCCCATCAGGTACATCAATACCTGGTAATAAAACCAATGCAAATATCTACCAACCCAGTCCTTTGGTAGTGCACCGTCCGGTACTTCATCCACCGCCACCTGGCCACCTCCCCATGTCCCACTCAGTCACCCCACCATAATGACACTCTTCCGACACTTTCTGTCGTGGAGTCAAATATTTGCGACATCCACTCGAACATGAGTGGAAAATTGTTACATCCCGTAGACCGGACCTCTCCATATAATATTTCGCAACCCACTATCTTGTCTTCCATGCAGTGTTTTGGCATAAGCGTTGTGCCTCACAGAAAGATTTCCACTAATTGATTACTCATAAACGTAAGACCATTGGTAAGTAAGATGCACATCCTTAGATATTTTGTCTCTTTGTTTAATCTCCATATCACTCTCGCCACTGAGACGTGATGCTCCCCTGATGACCCAGACACGCAAATAAGCCTCAAAATATAATATATATATCGTGGGGATCGTCTCACACGACGAGGCGGTGGATGCATTATTTAGCTAAAATAACAATTTCCCGCAGTTACACTTGACGAGCCCAGTCTTAGTAAAATCGAGGACTCGTTGTGACTAATGTTCTCTATAGGTTCTCACGACCTACGTATTGAATGTATTCACCGACCGCCTAATGCTAATAGCAGAGAATTGACTGACGTCGTAGAGGCGATAAATCATGTACGAAACATTCCTTGCGAATACAAAATAATAGTTGGTAATATTAACATGCCAAATATCTCCTGGAACTCATTCACAGCTCCTGCAAATCAAGTTGATTTTGTTTCATGCATTCAACCGAATGGATGGAACCAACATGTCTTAACGTCCACCAGACAGAGGCACACTTTAAATCTCATATTCACCACAGGCATCTCGTCTGTATCGATATCCGTTCTGGATAAACTTCCAGGAAGCGTCAGGTGTCAGTTTGAATCCAATACAGTTACCAAACCGACAATTCTATCATACCGTCTCATCAAGTACATCGCGTTGAGTACCTCCTTCTCCTTACTAAGATCATTACACTTGAATGGGTTCTTTCGTGCATCAGACCCAAAAGTAACAATCAAGGAATTTATCAAACACTTCACTTTTTGTATCCATATTTCGACCCCCATAAAGTCAAAATGCGTAGATTCGTATGTACAAGGTGGACTCCTTAGTGCAGAAGAGGCTGGCAAACTTAAGTCACTTAGGTCGGTGCGTAGAAAATCTCTGGACTCCTCCGTGATAATGAAAATTACCAGAATGTCAGAACACAGAATACAAAACGCAACTGTGTCACGCGAACGAAGAGTAACTCGCGCTTGGCAGTGGACAAACGGGCTTGAGACGAATGCATTTGATGAGACGAAGGAGTTCCATGAGTGACCCTCCTATAAAAGTTTTAATTCTCAAAGATAGGACGGTTACCGATTGCCCATTTGAAATGTATGAACTCCCCTACTCAAATTTCGCTGCTGCGTTCAACGTGAAAGCACAGTATTGTCCGTTACTCCGTTTAAAACGGCAAAAGTTCTGTGCAATGTTCCGGTTGATGTCAGAAGTATTCGGCCATGTTTAGCTTCCGTCAAACTCCCAATCCACCCTGGGCCTGACGCCACCCTACCAGTCCCTATCAAGCAAGGCGGTGAGGATGTAACCATACTTTTACTGGAAATTTTCATGCTACCACTTTTATCTGGATCTTTCTCTTCCCAGCGGAAACAGTCAATCAAGATGCCTCGCTACAACATTGGTCCAAGGCAGGAAGTTAGCAATTATCTTCTAACAAACCACACACCAATCTGCTCATGAATGTTTGAAAGGATAATAAAAGTGCCCATCGTCGGATTCTGAAAGTCACGAAACCTTATAAACTTTTCATAACACGGTTTCCTTAATGAGCGATCATGCATGATATGTCAACTGGAATTCTTAAATCATATATAGGTGTCTGCAGCCGAAAGAAATGTGGTAATCATCATACTCCTAGACATGCAAAAAGCTATTGAGCATGTGCCCCAAAGCGCCTGTTGGTGAAAATAGCATCCCGTGGCGTCCAAGACCCCTTGTACAACTGGCTTTCTTAATATCTTGGAGGCCGAACGCAAACTGTCTAAATCGGAGTGCACTGCTCAACGCCGAAACCAGTGACTAGTGGGGTGATTCAAGGGGGCGTTCTGGGACCACTGCTCTTCCTCATGTATATAAATGACATATGAGATGTTATTAAACATGGCAAACTCCTTCTGTTTGCTGGCGATATTAAGATCGTTTACACACTCCGCCAGCCTAGCAACCTCGCCTCGTGTCTACAAAGTATATCACTGGGCCTACCATCATTGGAATCGCGGTGCAAAACATGGCTCATGACGTTCTCAGCAAACAAATCGACCATTATAACTTATGACTTTCAAATACCCAATGGCTACGTCTCACTACGTAGTCATCGTATTGACACCGCCACATCCGTTCGAGATCGAGGGATACGGTTTTTGAACTCTTTCGAATTTTTCGGACAAATGTGCTTTCAGGTAGCCAAAACGGAAAGGACAATAGGCTGCATCAAAAAGACATTCGGTCTACCGGATGGGAGGCTTGCTGTTTACAAAGTATGTGCTAGACCAAAACCTGAGTATTGCATTTTCATTTACTGTCATTCACGAAAGTCCGATAGGCCTGTTCAAGAAAATTTCCAACGATCAATCACTAAAAGTTTATTGGGTTATCCATCCTCACTCACCTTTAGTGAAGGTTGTCAAACGCTTGGTGTTGATCCAATCCGGTCACGAAAACCAACGTTGAATCTTATACATCTGTTTAAACTGACACGTCCATACGCTTTCACTACACCGTTTGCCGTTATCTTGGAACACAGCCCTAAATATGGTCTTCGAAATAAAGGCTCCACTTTGTCAACCCTGTTAGCTGGGGGCCTGTTACGTGCTAAGTGTTTATTGCAAAACATTCCCATACTTTAAATGAACTCCCGAATGAAATCAGCATCAATAACAGCATTCAGCGTTTTTGAAAGCGCCTGGACAGCTACCTCACGTCATCAAACATAATATAAATCTTCAAACTTCGTGTATTTTCGGATTACCTTTCTGAATGTGGCCCAGAGAACATTTAGCCGCTACTAGCCGATAATGTATGCACCCGTCGTTACTACCAAGGTCCCATCTAAAACAGCTGGCCGGAAACTGTTTACTTCGTATCGACCGATTTCTCATACTTAATCTAGCATTTGATTCGTTGTGCATTCAAAAAACCGCATCATTTCATGCGTGTGCGTCACTCTGGTTGGCCATTAGGCTATAATTATTGGTGGTCGATATTGTCGGTTTACTTGGTTGACATACAGAAACCCTCCACAGAAACCTGCGGAAAAAATACTCCCTCATTTATCTCATATAATCTCATTATAATCCTAATTATCATCGAGCTTTGTCTCTCCTGCCTCAAACCATTCCCAGTAACCATTAGCAACTGTTGTGGGAGATGAAATATATATCCTACATTAGACATTGGCCCTATAGAAAACTGACGTCAAAAATATATAATAAACCCAGCGGAACCTCAATTCATATCGTGAGTTGTCCCGCTGCCACGAAACTCTCCATGTTAAGCATTTGTAACTGTTCTGTGCTATGAAATATGGATTCTAGCTAAAAACATCGACCCTATAAAAAACACTCACGCCAAAACTTCGTACGGAATTTTGATTATCACATGATGATCAGTCGAGAAGTAGCTGGTGGTTACCCATTTATCGCGGATATTATAACGTTATAATATTGGCAAGTATTTGTAATTATTTGTCAATATTATATACTTTAGTGAAAAAAGAAAATTATTATCGCGTGAAGCTTTTGTCAAACCATATAACATTCTCATTAATCTTCATATTATGTGACCGCTTCACATTTTCCCACTCAACATATGACAATGCACTCTTTCTTAATCCCACGAACATCCATCATGCAAGGAAAACTTTCGCAATGAATGGCCGCTCGAAACCCAATATTGGCCAAGCGGTTAGCAAGAGTTTCCACTTTTTGACGTTTTAGAAAAGTCGTCGATGTCCCACGCTGGAGTCTGCTCAATTCTTCGCCCAATTTTGGAACATCCCGCACTCCCTTGCCCCAGCTGAATTATTTCAACATTTTTCCGACTGAAAATTCGTCAAGTCTTTCGGAGATGCATTTCCACGTATTTCCCGGCATTGAAATATTTGAAACGTCCTCTTCATCCAACGCTGTAAAATGTAAATTAATGTAGCATCTCATTTTTTGGACTAAATCTGTAGAACACGCGAACTATCCTCTTTCCTTATGTGCAGTTCATAAGTTGTAACCTCTGACCCTTCTTCCTCTGATTTCTTCTTCTGTCAGCAGATTTCATGTTTGTTATATTATGTATACATTTATTTCTTTGTGCCGCATATAATTATCTGTCACGATCGCACACATGTGAGCGTGTTTCTCACAAATGCGTTGAGAAATATATATTAGTATAATTAATACGTGTGAATGCCAATCCAAGAAGAAGAAAAGGACACCGGTTACAACTGCCTATTTGATTTTAAGCACTCAGGTCAAATTGATGAATGTTAAGAACAGAACGGATATAACAATATTTGCCCCGGCAAGTTCAACGTTTAACATTACTATTATCTTTCGCTAACTGTCCCACTTCAAGGCTCTGTTTTCCATCTTTTATCACTTTTTTCATCATTTTTCTTCCGTTCTTTCCCCTATCAAAAGTCCATGTTCTATTCTAACACTGAACTTTCAGGGTCGATCTCACTTGTTAATGAGGCTGCCATCCCGTGTAATTACTCCGAATATGCTGCTACCTTTAAGAAGAAGAGGACTTCTAGCCAGAATTTGGCGACAGTCTGATGGCACTACATGGCTTTTCCTGCAGAACTCAGTACGCTTCTTTTTTGTTATCCGGGCCGGTGAGCGCAACTGGCGTAGGCTAGTCAGAAACCACCCAGCCCGATCCCTGCAGCTCAAGATGACTTGGAGGAGCTATGTAGGTTTACGACTAAAACAAGGTCGCAGTGGAAACTTCAAAAAAAAACATAAGAGCACAACTCATAAAAAGCGGTGTGCGCGTGGTCGGTGAACCATTGTGACACTCGTTTTTGAAAGCAACTATACGCGGGACGTACCTGAATTCCATGGTATGCCTAATTGGTATCCGATTTTGCTCCTGAGACGGTACCAGCACAACGAAGGTCTGACATCCTCGAAGCGACCCATCTGCAACCTTTCTTTCAAACGCTTCCTTATCTTCCACTTGTCAGAAATGACTGCTAGTCCCCACCCAACGATGATTATATGGAATTATTAGATCACAGTCCCTCCATTATTGTCACATGAGTCAGACTCCTGAACCATTGGCTCCAGGTGAAGTTTTTCAATAAAACTCTGACTTCTGATGTCCCGCAGGTTAGATAACCGAGTCAGACACTCAGCGTTAGATAAATTTTTTGGCGCATGAGGCTTGCGGATGTTTGTACTAGTTTTGTCGAATTTTGTTTGGTGTGGACAAGGATAGTGTTTGCTTTCAGATAAACCACTGACGGTAAAAGGGACAACGAACGACCAAAAATATCTGTTAATCAACTTCAAGGGTCCTCTCTTATCGGTGACTCGCAACCGTTACTCTTCAACCACTTGAGGTGCTTAGCAATCGTTTATATTATATCTTAGACGATCAGTTCACCAACTTGATGCTGGTGCCTCATAAGTTGATTCAAACATTTCGGGAAATGTTCGGCTACTCGTTGTAGAGGTTGTTGAAAGTGTGCGATTCAAGAAGGGCAAGCAATTACTGCGTGGATATATAATTTGAAATTTCTCATATAAATTTTACTTCTGACAATTTTAATACCTTACTTTCTGCTTACATCTTGTCTACGTCTACGTTTGTTTGAAAAATATTCTTATATAATGAACAATGATGACCCGAACCGGTCGCCAAACAAGATCGACTGGTGTCAAAATCATTTGCTCTTGCTCTAAAGTTAATATTGACCGACCTAAAGACAAATGCTGTAGAACCAGAACTTGCACAGGCCCTTCTAAAGATGTTGCCTTTAAAGAGGGTGAAGATAAATTGGTGGTTCTCACCAATATCCCTCAAACTAAGAACTGTTCTATCCTCCTGGACAATGTATTGCCGGAGCTTTCCGGTGATGTATCTAAGCTGGGAGCTGAGCTTGCCCAGCTAAAATCAAGCCATGCTGTATTTGATCATATAAAGGGGAATCTTACCTCCCTATCCTACATCTTCGAGGCACCGGAAATTCCCAAAATGGACAACATAGATGGCGCAAGCATGTTTTCCAACGCGCTGACAACAGAAGTCACAGAACGGATATGTTGCACATATAATTCCATCATATTCAGTGTGCCAGATGAGCTTCACATGGATGGCATTAATAAGCTACTCACGAAGATTACTAATATGGACTCGACATCATATACCTGCATTCGTCTTCATAAGAAGACCCAAAATATCTGCTGCTCGCTTTTGTTCAAATTCCAGAGCGGAACAATTGCGAGACAGTTCATCCAATGTCAGGACCTTATCCCCATTATCCCAATTATCCATTATCCATGGCTGTAGCCTGCTATGAAATACATATTCTACCTTATATCTCACATATATACTTTACCACATTTTATATATATGCCCATTCGTCATAAACCGTTCACCTTGGTAATCAGTTAGACTTTAATTAACGGTAGCCAGTACTGATGGTTAACTCGGCCGACATACAAAAACTCCCAACAGAAAATTGTGGGGAAAAAAATACTCCCTCGTTTACCTTATATAATCTAACTATAACCCTAAATCACATCATGCGTTTTCCCCCTGCCTCAAACTCTCCCCATTATCCATTATCAATAAATGTGGCGTGCTATGAAATACGTATTATACCTTAT
>JTDE01010150.1:0-13006 GCA_014338405.1 Paragonimus skrjabini miyazakii | reverse complement strand
AAAGTAGTTAACTACATGTGTAGAAAATGATAGACCAGGTGATATATAAGTAAAATGGCACCGAAAACTGAACCCCATGCACACCCGTGAAGTGGGCTGTACGATGTAGAGTAAGGCGATTCACACAGAGGGTGACGGCTGATCAACAGTGACAAAATGGTGTATAACAGCTGCTGTATCCTGATCCCATACCGCTGTAAATCTGTGCATAATACAGCGAACCAAGGCCCAAACAGTCTCCTCGGCTACGAACAAGCAACCAACGTCCGTCACACCCTCATTGCTGCGGTATGAGCTACTTAGGGAGGACAAACCGACAGCTGGCCTCTCGTATCAAAGGGCATGTTCCCAAGTGGCTGGAAACACAACTAGAAACGCCAGGTGGGTGCATAGAGGCCGACGGACGGTACACAGCGTTATCAATAGCAAAACACGTAATCCAAACAGGACACAGAATCAAGGTTTGTGACGCATTCTCTGTGATTTTTTGAAGCCGCCGTAAACGCATTCTCCAGTTTGCTGAGATTTTGGCTATCAGACGTTATAATCCCCCCTGTGTATTCATAAACAGTTTGTGTTGACGTTGCGGCTGCCCTGATAGTCAGCATCCCCATTTGTTTAATCTTCATTTCCGTGTCTGTCTGTCTAATCCATTAAGCCATTATTTCCGCCCTATGGAACCTTATTTTAATGTTCAAAATTAGTTACATGTCCATGTGTGATCAGACTGTAAGAAATGTTACTCCGGAGAACATCACATGATTTATGTCTTCTCATTGCCTTATTCAAGTTCATAAAGGGAACAAATTGTTTTAAAGGACGCAACTGACATTACCGTATGTAGAAAAACGTCGCACGTGACCTAAGCGGTAGCTTGGATCAATCTAGCAGTCGATTGCCATAATTGGTTCAGAACTAGTGTGTCTAAGTACACACTCAGCAACAGAATTATCCCAGGCAATCATACTTGTAAATAGATAAGCGTTTTAATGCTCTCCAAAAGCATTCTTATATTTCCACCAGGATATATGGATTCTGATTAAGACCTAGACTTTACTGATGAGTAGTAGGGGATTTTGATTTTCATATGGATTGAACATCACCCACAATTGATCGCATCTGTCGCATTCCCATAGACTTTGCAATCGGCTCCTTTCGAAAAGAAGTACTAGACTCAAGTTTGACCCTAGACTTTACTTTGATTCCCTTCTGCACATCAATTACTGTTCATACCTCATCTCTTTCAGAATAACCGGGTTGTGTTATAATTCAGTCTTCTAAATAACTGTTGTTTCTTTTAGGCCTCAGATCTCGGAACCCCAACCTTGAAGTCCTCCACAATCTTGAGAATCTTATTCTCCCCTCCGTTCTTCCCACCCCAACCGACCTTTATGCGCGGCTTCCAGACTCCAGAGGATGAGAAGTTCAAGAAAATCTCAAAATTATCAGACAACACTCAGTATACGAAATCGGCGACTAATTGGTTAACTATAAGAGGTGATTTTGAGGATGATCTCACCGGATTGGGAGTATTATTCGGTTTGGTTGTTGCTATCGGTCTTTTTGTTTGCCTTGTCCTTCTGCTCATAACTGTTTTGCTACGACGTTCAAGAAAAATGCGCTTACGCCAGCAACGATTGTCTGAATCGCGTGCTCAAGTACACAATGAAGGTCTACCACACTCAACCTATAGCACAACGTTCGAGGGAAACTCGAGCACAAATTCTCGACAAATCACGGATCAGACTTGTGGTCGATATGAAGAAAACAGCCCACTTGTCCACGGTACCCTTAGGTACGTCGCTTTGCCGAAAACTATGGAAATCCACTGAAACGATATATCGGGTACAAATTGTATGTGTGTGTGTGATTGCGTAACGAGTTATGTAGTCATTCTTTCATGATATTCAGTTTTCACACAAATAAATAGCTGTACATATGCCTAAAAATCCTTGCATTCCGGTTTCTTGTTCTCAAAGGACGTCTAATACCACCATGGGTAAAGCCATTTTGCATTTCGTCATACCGTAACCTGCCTCAACCATTAGACGGCATGATGGAACATTGAACCGGTGTTGCTGATTAGCATCTGTTTGCACTTTGTGAGATTTAGCAACTGTGAGTGTTCAGAAACCGGAAACATTACATCCCAATAATTGAGAAAATCTACTTTTTTTACCTGGGAGCATTCACTCTGAATTGCCAATAAATCGGAACAAGTTACTTCTGTGGGATAAACCTCACGCCTCAGTATCAACCACATTCTTCCTAACACGTCAGGCTGTCTGAAGCGATTCCGTGACTCGTTAGTTCTTCGTGATATCAGTCAGTTTGAACACATTGTTTCATTTACTGATAAATGGTGAGAGGTTTGGTTGATACCAAAAAAATACCGTTACATTTTTTACATTCATCCATATTTTTGAACGAGTTCTCTTTGAAACGAAACATTAGACGCGACTACTGCCTTTATTAGAGCACGTCAGTAACTTGTGGACTTGAAACAGTCAGGATTTGAAATCTGGACAATTTCTCATCAGGCGGCCCTATTAACCTCACATTAGACTTAACCTCAGCCACACACACCCGTTAACACCACTCAGGTCGCTCTACCATTTTCAGAAAATACACAGGAAAAGCCCTATTAACTCCAGAACTCCTTAAACCATCTGAGCAATGTGAAGATAACGGTTGAGTACCAACGGTTCTAGCTTTTATCGATTAAACACTAATTTCGGTTGTATTTCATTGTATGCGCTTAACAATCCCCCTTCAGTTTCCGGCGTATCACATTCAGCCTCACGATGTTAAAGGTTCCAAAAACATAAGTGTATCTATTGACTGTGTCAACAGCAATGAGCGAGGGAAAAACCGAGTAAGAAAGGGATATAACGACATTTTGAAAAGCAAGATCCACAAGCAACAGCTTGAAAAATTGTTGACGTACATGTCTTTTTTCATCCTCAAAAACTAAGTATTACTGGAATGCTTGCCACAAGAGACTAAGAAGCTGTACTACTTATTTTTGTAGACTTATTCCGAACAGATCACATCTTAGCATCTCACTTGTCAAAGATTGTCTATTTTCTGCAGTTTCATTGCGATTATTTGTGGCGAGAACCAGTTCGGTTCATCACATATTCAAATTATGCCCCGAAAGATATGAATATATCAGATCAATCAGACGGTTACTTCATTCATTCGTTCACCTCTGCAAAATCAGATCAATGTTTGAAACTTCACACACGCTGGTTCTATTTGTCAGCTGCGGACTTTGACTTATTTAGTATCAGGGTAACTGCGTAAATGTCTACACTTACACCATGAATGGTAGCTGCGTACTACAATGAGTTCAAGGCCCGCTCCTTATGGATTACGGTAAAGATTCGCAGTCCCCAGTTCCAAGTATATTCAGTCAGTGTATCACAATGAAACGGCCAGAATATGATCAGTCAACCAGTGTTGTGAGCCAAGAACGTGGATGGCGCAAGGGTATATCTGTTCAGAAAAGCAACATATGGGATTTTCGTTTCAGTAAGACAACCAACAAAAACACTCTTCCGAATAAAGTACTCCACCTAGACGGTCACGTTTGCCACAGACAATAAATCTCTATTCCTTTACGCACCCTTACGTGTCAAGAGCCATTCCATGAGATGCTGTACTCCGATGTTTCTTCCTGCAATTTTCCTGCGATTACTTCAATGCCAAAATCTATGTTCTGGCGCCCACTACGGAATAACATTGGTGTGAGTAGCACGAGGCGATTGCTCATCTTTATCACATTCCTCCTCCCGCAAACATTGTTCCAGCTGCAGCAAAAGCCGTTCAGGTTCTCTTCGCTCTCTCGACCATATGCGTACCAGCCTCGGGGACGTCGATGCTCCTGGTGTGCATTCTCTTCTGCTCGGGGTGTCATAACATTTACAAAGCCGGCTTCCGTGCACCCGATGTTCATTCTCCTCATTCTAAATCAGATAGACTGGACCACGGAGATCCACTACCACATACACTACACTCCACTTCGCCAGGAACTTCCTAAATCCGGGTCCTGTTGCACCCGGAATCCGCCTGTCTCTGGATTTAGCCTTCGAACCAATTTCAAACACAGCATTTCCACCCGATAACCCTGCCGTTGTCTGCTCCTGGGAAACTTTTTGTGCGTTTGTCATGTTGTGGGGGACTGTCAGGCAGGAAGTGCAAGCAATCGAACTCTGGGCGGAATACCCCAACACATGGTGAGGTGCGTTCAAAAACCCACAGTGAGCGGATGGAGAACGGCGTGGGCGACCGGATGAGTCATCGCTCGACCGGATCGGATCAACGGGCGAGACGTGGCAGACGAAATAGGATGGAGGACCAAATTGAAGGCGTGATTATTCCAACAATCTCGGGAATATCTCGACACGGCTGTAGAGTACGTTCAAAGTCTACAGTAGATAGACGGAGGACAGCACGAGCGACCGGACAAGCCATTGCTCAACGAAATCGGATAAACGGACGAGGAATAGCAGGCAGGAAACCCCCGGGTAGAAGTGCACACGACGCGTGAACGGAAACCTGGGGTTGTTGTGGACTGGAATGCTGACTCATAAACGCGAGCGCGCGCGAAACATGTGAACTAGCGTGTTGGACAATAAAGATTGTGATTTATTCGACACCTTCTCGCTGCAATGTGTTGGGTGACTACTTTTCCAGCTTCTGCTAATTCACGCATGCTCATCCGTCGGTCACCCCATAAACCAATCTTTTGATCGACTGGCAGGCGTGGCACGCACACGTACATTAGCTCGAACGGCGATTTCTTCGTTGTTCCCTGTGGCGAACACCAGTGGGCAAACAGAATCAGTGGTGGTGTTTCCTCCAAGCTCCCTCCTTTCATCGCCAACCATTCCTTGATTGTGCGAAGATTTCGTTCCGATAATCCATTTGACTGAGGATGGTATGGTGTTGTGCGAATTTTCTCGATTCTCAAGCACTCCAAGAAGTTCCGGAACTCCTCACTTTCGAAGTAGAGACCTTGATCAGTCAATATGCGTCGCAGTATTTGATGATCTGCCACGATGTGTTCCATCGTCGCCTTGCATACAGTGCTTGCACGCTGATCGGGCATGGCGGCTGCTTTGATCCACCTTGCGAAATGTTCATTCGTGACTGTGATGTACTGATTTCCGGATCTGGTTAGTGGTGTAGTGAAGATGAGCGATCGTAATATACTAATCACACGATTAATATTCAGCAGTAGGACCGGAGAATATATTTTGACATCGAAGTAGTCGCAGGAAAAATACACGAAGCAACAACGGATTGCAGCATCACATGAAATGATCATTCCTACGTCTGGCGTCTGTAGCAACCGCAGCAGTCTGGGCCGAGTATCGTATGCAAATGAGTGTCATGTGTGTGGTCATGTTTAAACGCTTATCACATGTATTACTTTCTCGAACAAATATCTCTCGTACCATCCGCGTTCTTGCCTCACAATAATTGGTGCTGTGACCAGGATAGAAGGATGAAGATCCCGTGGCCCCAGCTGTTCGAGGATGGGGACGTCCGGAGCTTCCTGGAGGACTTCGAGGACGTGGCGGAGACGGTCGGATCGAAGACGGACCGAACAGAGCTGGTGGACCTGCGGATGCTGCTCAAGGGCACGGCGAAGGCGGAGCTGGATGCGGCACGAAAAGTTCCCGCGAAGCTGAAATGAGTCATCGTGAAGAAGGCGCTGATCGCTGGGTTCGTCAACCCAGTCGACTACCAGGAGGCAGTGCGGCAGTTCAAGGGAGCCCAGCTTGGACCAGGAGGAGACGCTCCCGTGTATGCCGTGCCACTGCGAGCAGCGTTGTCAACAGCCCTACCACACTTGGATCAGGACTCAGTCCAGCACATGCTGACGGATCAGTACCTGGATGGAATGTCACCAACAGTCCAGGATCAGCTCCGGGTTGCTTTGATGGCGCATCCGATGGCATTGGAACAGCTGGCTGATGCGACTTGACAATTGCTGGCAGAAAACTCCTCGACAGTCAACGAGATGAAGACAAGTGAAGTGAATGACCTGCCAATGTTAATGTAGCCACGTAAATGAACCGCGAATGACCACAGTAAGTACCCGATCTGTAACTTTCACTACTTCATCAGGGAACCAAGATGCGCTTCGATCAATAACGTGCTCTTTGCAGTGCTAATTTGTTTCACACTGAACTTTGAGGCGCAATTATACCCTATGTTCACTGTTCAACTGGCTGAAACCTAGAAATCAACTGCAATAGGGTAACGTTCTGCACGAGATAACAGAAGGTGTAGCTAAACATACTGTATCAGTTGCATTTTCCGCATGTAAAGTCACCAGGGCGATCATCGATTTTCACCGATTGTCAACACCAACGTTGTTTTGCAGAAAACAGTATCTTCATTCATCTGCCTATCTTAATTTCTGGTTACGATAGGACAAAGGAAATTTTATGCATTGAAGGAGACCCTGGTTTCATTGGAGTTTTTCGAAGTATTGCACACATATATGCCTATTCAAAGATGTATGTTCCAGAGAACACGGAGTGTAGGAAACATGTTTTCGATAAAATCTCATCAGGCTGTTACAGTTATAAAGGAAAATAAAACTAAAAACGGTTACATGCGAAACTTGGTATTGGTCCAAAATTCATACCATCTCAATTTTGTGTTTTTGGACGCCGATTGGATGTTAACTGCCCACATATCGATCGGGTGAGTCAGCAAATGGCCAAGGCCATTGAAGTGATTGAACAACGTTTTTCTGTCCACACAAGGTTGGATTACATAATCGAATGGCAAAAGCCTCGGTAGTGGCCAACATTCGCTGGCGAACAAGTTTTGACCTGTTCAGTGTAGATAACAGTGAACGATCGATCTATGTTGACCTGATGATCGTTGTTTGCCAGATGACCTACAATGGCACTCGTGATTGATTTTCTCTCACCTGTCCCGATCCATGCTGGGTGACGTTCTCTGATTCTTCAAGATAAGTACCGAGTCGTACGACCCACGTAGTTTGCTGAACAATCGCCAACGAACGAGTAAATCACCATAGATGAGTTGTGGACCGGCACTTTATCCTTCAGATCCAGAGTAATCAGTGGCGAACTGGTGAATGAGATAATCGGCCGGGCTGCGTTGAACGTTCTCTTAAGCGAACTAGTAAGTCGACGGGTCAGTAATTCAGCCAACGTATCTCCTTTGTATGGCAGTCGTATGAACATGGGCTTCTTATCAACTCTTTGAATCTTAGTTGATGCTTCAAATGCTCTCATATGTTTAGCCAAAAAATTGTCGGGATAGCCATTCTGTTGTAGAATATGAGTCACAAACTGTAACTCCTGTTCCAAAGCATCTGCTGAGCAGATTTTTCTGGCTCTATCCGCCAAACATTTGGCCAGGTTGCGTTTGTATTTTAAGTGCGTAAAACTATAAAAGTTACTGTACTGGCCCGACCAAGTAGTCTTCCGATAAACGGAACGTTGCAAACTTCCGTCAGTACTTCTATTCAAAGAAACGTCCAGGAAATGAAAAGACTCCTCTGGCTCCAATTCTGAGGTAAAACTTATCAGCGGATGTGCGCAGTTGAAGTCCTTTTAAATATCAGCTATGTTGACAGATGAATCCGTGATAGCGAATATATCATCAACATAACGCTTGTAGAAAACCATTTGATTTATAACAGTGCTCAGCACCGTTCGTTTCAACTTGCCCATAAAAATATCTGCCAGTGGTGGTCCTAATGGAGACCCCATTGTCACTCCATCAATTTATCTGTAAATGTCACAATTTAAAATAAACTGTACGTTGTAAGTACATTTGAGAAGCAATTCCTTCAAATTTGCTGTTGGCAAGCCGATCGGAATGTTGCCGGTTTCAATAAAATTGCATAAGTAATCTATTGTTTCTACAAGTGGCACGTTAGTAAACAAGGAAGTTACGTCAAGAGAACATATTGTACCACTAAACTGTAAGGTATCACTTAAGTTACGTGAATCAGTCGATAAATGATTGTTGGCAATAAAGCAGCAATGAAAGTTTGTAAAATCAATCACCGATCTGGCATGCTGCTTTTGGAAGCAAGTATTCCGTCTTTATGTTTCGACTTTTCGGCTGGTAGGATTTGCTTCTGCGTTCCGTTAGCTGTTTCAATCATGCCAGAGGGCCTGCATGATACGACCGGAACCAGTTACGATACGATAGTCTCGGCAATGACCAAATGTCAGATATAATTTCACAGACTGCCATTCCAATGTGACGTGCCTGGTAGGTCATTTAATCACTCTGCCATCAATTCCAAATTCTAGACTAGACGAGCTACATGAAAGCCACCTAGACGTTTGAATATTAAGCTCACTATCTCAACAAATGTGTTGGTGGCCGGAGGTGAAGTTGAATATCATAAACGCCTTAAAACCTATGTTTTGTGGTCTCATAAAATGAAGCCGAGACCAACGAATTAGTCACGTTGTACAGGCAGTTGTCAACCATGATAACGCGTGTGTACAGTCTAGTGTGGACCATTTCTCAGTGACTGCCACAATTCGGCTTCAATCTGTTCATTGTCACGATGGACGGATGTATAAAAAAATTGTTTTCTACTTCCCTTATCATGCAAGCTTTTCGTAGGTGTTTCAGTGGATAAGGAATTTTAAAATTTTGAATCTAAATTTAGTGCTACTGAACGGAAGAAATGACCAGACGTCAATGGATGTCATCACTTATAACATCTTAGCATCCACGTTCCAAAGATGTGGCAGTACACTTGATGAAAGCGCCAAAAGAAAGCGCCTTGGGTTAAGTTAGTTCCAAAATGCCAACTAAATAAGATGCTTCTCTCAAAATCTTTTAGCCTCAGTACAAGGAAGCAGCGAAGAAGAGTTTAGCTATTCTACTTAGATCCATGCATGTGAGAATTGCTTTTTTGAAACTGATCTCAATCAGCCAAAACATTAATCCACAAACTTGGAAATAGAATAGCAAAAATTGCGGAATTGCAATATGCTACAGTTCGCCGGAGATGTGATAACCCACTTCGGTCTCTAAACGGTGAAAACAATGCAATGAGCGAACTGTAATGTTCCTTACCAGAGAATTGTAAAGAACCGGAGAAATTAATACGGTTTGCAAGCGCGAATATTAAAGTTTATTGAGTACGGAAAGGTAATGGAAAAACTCAATCGATTTATCAGCAACTAGGGTCCTGGATAATTGTAGAATCAAACGTCCAACGACTTCAGTATCAACCTAATATACAACAAGACTGGGCAACGTATCACACTGTTATATATTCCTTTTTCCGTCATGTATTATCAGCTACTGCATTAATTAAATTACATTTTATAACCTCGCATGTATTACTGTTGTCTGTCATTTATAAGTCCCGGTTATCCGAGTACCAGAACAGCTGTACAAACGTTTGCACGCACCATAACCAATAACTGCTAGCTTTCGTCAGTCCCAGGTCTTCTCCTTACCATGTACACGGAAGCTTCCAAGTCAGCTTCAAATACTAATGTTATCTGAGATTTACTTTGCCTCTTGTCTTCCATAATATTTGGCCATAGTTGGCTGAAGTTCATTTATTGCACTCAGCATTGTGATATAATTAACATGATTTAGAAGGATACTCAACAAAACAAACGATAATATCTCATTAGAAAATAAGATTACCGTC
Source organism: Paragonimus skrjabini miyazakii (assembly GCA_014338405.1). Taxonomy (NCBI): domain Eukaryota; kingdom Metazoa; phylum Platyhelminthes; class Trematoda; order Plagiorchiida; family Troglotrematidae; genus Paragonimus; species Paragonimus skrjabini miyazakii. The sequence continues at coordinate 3,318 of JTDE01010150.1, read as the reverse complement.
GTGCACGTGAACAGCAGAGTCAAAAGGCTGGCTTCAAAAGTATTTGTTTCTCTTTCATTTGTCTCTTCAGAAGAAAAATCACCAACCTATGAACGATAGGCTTCTTATGTATCCGAGTGCTAATACCAGTTTGTCGGTCAGGTGTCATCGAAATGTCAAATATCGAGACCTGCCAAATTATTTGCCTACTTCTGACTAAGGACAACGAGACCAACCATATTTTCTCAACTGCTTGATCAACAGTTGTTTGAACATCAGACTGAGTATAACACAAAAAGTATGAACAGTTATCCAGGACCCGGTTCTATACGACTCTGAAATCGATCAATAACGTGTAATCGGTCAGGCCACGTCCCATTGTCAAATGGAGGCGACGGACAGTTATCGACGGTCAGAATGGTTAGCATTAAACAACCCAAGTGGTATTAATAACTCACCTCGTCTAGGCATCAAAGATGGAGACGATAGTGGACAGAGTGATTAAATAATGTACAAAATGAATCCAAATAAATAGAACAAACTTCACTCATGCTTTCTCATGAAAACCTCGGCTGATACAACGGTGCAGACTTCAATTACTGGGTCAATTCTGTCTGCGTGAGTGGCTTCAAAAATGCGAGTGACATTGCCGGGCTTTTGGAGATCTATTCCAGTATCATACATATTTCAAAACTGTACTGTACGTGGTTGTGCTTCGCAAGCGATACAGCAAGCATGGAGCTTATCCCGCTTCATATTACTCATGTATATTCTATAAAAGCCAATTCGATCGTTGACTTTGTTCAGCATGGAATGCATATCTTCAGCAGCGGGGATTAAGTAGGACAGTATCATCCAAATATTGTATGTCGGAAACAATAAAAAAATAAATCGTTTCTGGGTGTTTTAGTAGGCTATCCTTTTTCCAAAACGAAACATCATATTGCATGTATAGAACAGTCAGTACTTACATCCCAAAAAGACTACTGTACGCATTTTCGGTAATTGGAAGTGTTGTAAACCCTCGAAACGATACGCTGGTTCGTTCTCGATATAGTAGTGCGCTTGATAAAAATCGGATTCTCGTCCCGGTAATAATTAACACGGAAATCTCGTTCCCGAAAATACCGCAACTGTCCCGTGATTTGCTCCCAAGACAAGCCGAAAGACACGTGCAAAAAAACAGCTTTGCTCCGCCCCAACACGTGTGCGTCAAAGGCGACAAATACAAGGCATTTATATGGGGCGTAGTGACCAAACTTTCCCGAAACACCAAAGAGAACAGTTACCGGGTGAAAAATAGTTAGGGCCACCAATGAGCATAGCGGCATAAAAAGTCTCATCCGCTCTGTACAGTTCCGCTAATTAGGACTGAGTCAATCGTTTTTTTTTCTGGAGAACAGAGGCGGTTTTGGACGGTAACAGAATGGACGTCCTAACAGGAAGTCAACCATCCTAGTGCAGTTTGAGATCCGTACATCACGACAGATAAGATAATCTGTGCAAAAATAAAAGGGTACACAAAATGGCCGGTTGTTGAAAACGGGATTTTAAGAGATAAAATTATTCCAGGCATTCAACAAAATCTCGACCATAATTGGGCTGTATTAAACAAGATGCTGAATTGTTCCAGATACAAAGGTTTGACTTAACAGAAGTGAATTGTAAAAGCAATAAACATACCAAAACTTTCATGTTTCTCTCTCATCCAATGGGCTTGTTATATGCGAACAGTGGAATGATGCAATGCGCTATAAGATCCATGCTCTCGTAATATTCATGTAGATTTTCAGTTTACAGGTTCCGCTTTAGTAAAATTAGGTACGCTATGATAGCAAAGTGGGACTCAAAGTTATTGGTAAATCTGCACCAGCAAATTCCGTTTTATCAAGTGGGTGACGCGCAATCATTTGTCTGAATAATGTCGTAACTCAGCGGTCAATTGAACTTGGTTATCACTATTTACCGTACAATTAAGGGGGTCACAAGAATTGTCAAGTCTCGATTGAATTATAGAAGGTCCGGTTCAAAAGGAAGTTCACAACTACCGAGTACAGGAAGACTAACGACAAGGGAACCATACAAACAATCATAAATGATATCATATGAGCTGATATGACAAACGAGAGTATCATGCCACCTTGTGTCTAAAGTGGACCAAAAGGGTTGCCAAGACGTCCACGGAAAATTCTATTTCATCGTACACAAACAAAGAAACAAACAAACAATCATGTGGTCAGAAAACTAACTAAGCAAAAGCAACACTAGTTCGTTCTCTTTTTAATAAGTTGGTAAGTGCTTAGCAAGCGATAGAGACACCCGAATTGAGCGTGTCTTTGCGGCGAGTATTGTAACCCTTGAATAATATACCATTCACAACTTATCGGGGCAGGTAAGCATACGATTAGTCACTGGAACATAAATAATACAAACGTAGTAGCTTGGTATTATGCTACAACATTCGTGTTCATAGTTGTTTCTGCAAAAAGAACTTTTTCACCTATAACAAAATACCAGAGGTCCAAAACCTACTCCACATATTTCATAAAGGCTGGATTTTCAGACATATTGTGAGTAATTACAATGCATATGCTGAATAAAGAACAACTTATGCTACCACGTTCGGCTGTGCTCACTTAATGCGAATACAATACAGCCACCAGCAGTTGGTAATTCTGACCATTAGAACTTTGGGCAGAACAGGATCATATGGCAATTGTTGTTATAACATATGTACTCCACATTTTTGCAAACCTCCTTCAGATCATTCAAATATCCATCTTTCGATTAAGTGACTCCAAGATCGGTTGAAAAAGTTCACATTTCTCACCCCACAAAATCACTTTTGTGCATGAAAAGAAGCAAAACAATCATAAGGTTCTTTTCCTAAATAAAGCTTCTGTCAATCACACAGGTAGGCTCCATCTTTATGTCAGTACTGTCTTGTGTCTGTCATCAATCGCCTGCTCACAGAATTGTGTAATGTGGTTGAAAAAATAAGCACATTGTTTACCCCTGAATGTCATTATGAGAAACATGAACTATTTGTTCCAGATTACGTGTAGCAACCTGGAGATTTCACTTGCCCGCCTGCGGTATGATGTGTAAAATAGTTCCAAAACTCATAGTTGCATATTGTACCTGAGCTATTAAGAAAGTTCGCATGATGCATGTTGTCCGATTGTTTGTTTGCATGCCATGTGACTACGGCGCGAACCCAAAAACGCACACGTGTGTCACACACTTCCGGTTTAATCGCTCGTCGACGGCCGGTCTCTAGCCCCTCTAGCTAACTTACGTGTCGGTGCCAACAATTGTTGTTACGTTTGTTCACATGGA
>JTDE01010148.1:0-13012 GCA_014338405.1 Paragonimus skrjabini miyazakii | reverse complement strand
TATCAACAATGTAGGAACCTGGCTGTTCGTCAACTACCACTTCATAGTCATACCTGGAAAGAGGAATCCCGTGAACCAACTCATTAAACTGTCCTCCACCTTAAGAGTTGTATATAGTACAGTATACTTGGATTCATTATTAAACATTGCTGCTTTTGATCCATTCAGAGGATGATCCCATTGACCTGGCCAATAAAGAATGTCTTAGTATGCAGTATGCGTTAACATTAGTAGCTGCTCCAACCTGATTTACGTGAACTGTGATTAACGTCTATCTGCGCAGTATTGGTTCACATTAGTATCTGCTTGAACCTGATCAACTTGAGCTATGAAGAACGTCTGAGTATGCAGTACAGGTTCACACTGATAGATGCTACAACCTCATTCAATTAAACTATGAATAACGCCTGCGTATGTATAATACGTTCACACCAGTAGCTTCTCCACCCGATTGACTCAGACTATCAACAACGTCTCAAATACAGGATGCGATCACACAAGTGGCTACTTCAACATGATTTGCATAAGCTATGAAGAACGTCTGTATACGCAGTATACGTTCAAACTAGCAGGTCATTCAACTTCATTCACGTAAGCTATGAAGAACGTCTCAGCATGCAGTATACGATCAAACTAGTAGATGCTCCACCCGATTGACTTAGACTATCAACAACGACTGAGAATACAGGATGTGTTCATATCTGTAGATGCTGCAACTTCATTCAATTAAGCTATGAAGAACTTCTGTGTGTGCAATGTAGGTTCAAACTAGTAGATGCTCCATCCAAACTAATTAGGCTATCAACAACGTCTCAGACTACAGGATGCACTCACGCTTGTGGATGCTTTAACTTCATTCAATTAAGCTATGAATAACGCCTGCGTATGCAGTATACGTTCTCATCAGTAGCTTCCCCACCCGATTGACTTAATTAATGATCAGCGTCTGAGTATGCAGTATATCTTCACACTAGCAGCTGCTGTGGTGATCATAGCTAGTTACCGAATAGACTAGGTAAATGCGAGTGTACCTCACTAGGCTATCGGTGATAACAAAATGAACGAATGAGACAAAATAGTTACAAAGTTCCAGCAAGTTATGGTAATGAAAAGGGTTTGACTCACAGGAATGTATTCGCAAGTGTTTGAGATGACCACCACAATATTCCAAATTACCAGTATCCGAAAGTGGGTAATATCACAGAGTTGTCGTGGACTGCTGAAGCGCGATCAGGGATGCGACGATGTTCGTAGTATAACGGAGCTAAAAAACGGATGATAGATCCGTGTAGTAATGTCAACCGACTGCGCGACGGAGAGAAAGGCAGACTGACGTGCACAAAATTTGTATTGAATTGCAAGGTCACTTTTTATCAACTTCAACAAAATGCAAAGGTGATCCGAAAAGTTGTTGTACAAAAATAAAGCATCGTTTGCAAACAAAAATAAGCAAATCTCAACATTGTTCCTTCCGAAACACCCTTGCCATGAACAATTTGGAGAAAGAACACATGCAGGAAGGGACGAAAAATATCTATTTGAAGCGTTTGGGGTACATGGTTATCATCATCTTTGATTCCATTGATTGCCATATTGACTGGACGTTTCCTGCACCTCAATAGATACTCGGCGTTCTAAACATCGTAGTTTGACTGGCTGACGGGTATACCTCCCGGTGATCGGCCGGCAGCTTGATTTCATCTGTTTCCGCATAGTGTTCCGCATGAACGCCACGCGACCTCAATCTAGTTGAAAACAATGCAGTATGGTGAATAGAATCTACTTCTGAAGATCCTAGATGATAGAGCGGGACATTCTTACGCCGATCCATATATACCGAAGATGGAACCAACCATATGTTAGCGTCATTTCCAACCATTTCCAAGAGCAACGTTTCATCGACCAGTATCTACCTGAAATCTTGCAAACAAAAAGAAATAGTATAAATATCGTATAGGAAAGGAAGCCGGAAATGTTGTCATACATGTTTCACTATCAAATGTGTTGGTGCTCTTGTTGAAATGCAAAGCAAACACAGTATGGTCGTATATTTCCATTTCGACAATATCCGTGAAACGCTGCAAAATGAAGCACTCCCAGGCTTCACCCTGCTAGCACAATTTGGGTTAATTTAGGGTAAATCCCTAGTTCGGTCTAATAGACTAATCCGGATGCCATTTATGGATTTTTCAGGGATTTGACCCACGTTTCCAAATGTAGGTCTAACGAGCGTAACGCACTAATTTTCTGATTGGCCATTTTCCCGGACCCTTATTTCGCACTAATTTAATCCTAAACCTTCTAATTTACCCCGAAATTACCACGAAATTTCCTTATTTATTCCTGTTACCCCGAAATGCCCTAATTCACCCTTGAGTCACCCCGAATCGACCTTATTTATCTTTGAACGACCAAATTTACCCCCAAATTGACCCGAACTGACCTGATTTACCCCTCCATTACCCTGAAACACCCCCAATTCATCCATGAACTAATCTGATACGATGTATTTCACCCCACATCGCACTCGAAAACAACTAAATGCAACGTAATTGGATCCGGAATAACGTACGTCCATCATCTAGCGAGCACTACACAAACGTCTTTCACCGCGGTAAACGTGAGTACGCGTTCTCACGCTGTCATACACTGAGTGGGAAGAAAACCAATAGGGAATGAATAGTGGGAGTTTGTTACAGTGAGTTAAACATACAATAAGGGATCTCCTCACGTACATCTCAAACTTCCGCATGTGATTCTCGTTCCTGAAAAAAATGAACGAAAATCATTGTAATGAAGTGAAACAAAATACAAACAAGACTACATAATTCTAGAAATTATGACTCAAGGCAACGTAATAACACAATAGATTGAGACTTATGGTTTGCACAAGTGAACGCCATTGAATATCAACTTCGTGTGAAAACACGTGACATACTCACGGGTGACACACTTTCATTAGGTGAGATTCATAAATATCCGAATCACATCACCATCATTGCTTCCAAACTAAACCTCAGGCTACATGATAACACAATAGATTAAGACTTATGTTTTGCGAAAGTGAATGCCATTGAATATCAACTTCGTGTGAAAACACATGACATATTCACAGGTGACACACTTTAATCAGGTGAGATTAATAAATATCCAAATCTACTTTACGTCGCTCTCATTGTCCTTCTGGAAGATTAGTTGCAAAGATGTCTTTGGTTTTCTAAGTCGACATTTCCCTCCACGGTCACGGGCGTCGTAGAACCAGCAGCGCATCCACCTGTTTACGTCATCCCGCCCTGTTCCCGAACTCACCTCTTGTGATAGAACAGTTTCTGCGGTGGATATAAACTACATTACTACAACATTCCACTAACCTTCTATTACTGATCGTAGAATTGAGTCTTTGAAAGCCAGTTTATTTTTCCCTCCGGTGTAAGTCATCTCTACTGCCAGCTGTGATCCAATGGCCTCCCGCATACAACACCGAAGCAGTAGTCTGGCAGAGGAAGCACTCATTGCCTTCAGGTGATCCATCTAACAGTGTTTAAAATATTAACCGTACACTTACCACAAATGTCCTGAATTGCTGTCTCTGTAAGTTAGCTTCCCAACTGGGGATGCAGAACGTTGGGAAACGTCCACTTCAACCAAAGGGTCTTGAACATTGCGATGGAATTCAGCAAGCGAACGTCGCACATTTCGATTAATGGTGGAACGACTGGCTAACACCTGAGAAAACCACTAAAGATTCAATAAATATATTGATGCCTCTTACTTCAGCGTTGTCGTGGTGTTCATCAGACATAATCACAAGATCGGCAAGACGAGTACAAAACAGACACCGCCAACAGGTGCAAATTTGAGCAAAGCGCCCAGGAATAACCGAAGCGATTAGAGTTTGGCTAAACAAATAACTGGTTTATACGTATAAAAAATACTTCCTCAATTTCAATGCAATCCGTTTGTGTTATGTACTTCATGTATTATATAAATAGGCAGTACATTGGTGAACAGGCGATAACACACATTTTCATTAACCAACAAACCATTGGCCAAAAGAATCCATCCCTTATTTACCCCTAAACAACCCTAATTTACCTCTAACTCAATCCCTAATTGGTGCTAGCAGGGTAGGATGACGTATTTCATGTCGAAAATGGCAACGCTTGCATTTATAAGACTCGAAAAAGTGAGCTAACGTCAATATAGGGTTCTTTTCACGAAAATAGTTAGAACATTTTTCATCATCAAGCTAATACATTTGGGACTTATTCGATGTATCCCGATTTTTCCATTAACGCCGGTTATTCACAAGTGATGTACTGTAAGTACTTTGCCTAAAATTCCGATTTTAAAATTTCATAAAATATTTAAAAATCGAGGATTCGCGCCAAAAGGACCGTTCTGTGTAACATGCAAGCCGGCTGTCTCTACCCTAGTTGTCCGATACGCCTGCGGACCAACTCTGGGGTAATGTGGAGACACCGTGGGACAATGTTCTTTCAGAGTAGGGGTTCCAACAACAGTCCTGTAAAAGGAAACAACAAGAAACAAGCATGAGCCAAAGGCCCAGTAAGCCATGCACACGACTTACACAAACAAAAACTGAAACGGCGCCGAAAACACAGCAGCTCGCTCCGTTACACAATTCCTGTGCGCGTTTGCTGGTTTCGACCGCACGTTACATTTGTCTTTTGAACGACCTTCAAGGCAAATCCCGTGAAACGGATAATTGCCCAATCTTCGATGCGCACAGACGCGCTGAAAGGGAATCGATAGTGTACGGTCAATGTAGGATACACGGAGTGGTCCCAACACACAGCAGCTAGTCACTCAACAGAACACCGGGACGACAAGAACAACGAGCCGCGAGAACAGCGTGTGTATTGTGTGTAGTACAAAACAGAGACGGGGTACAACTCTTTCACTCCATTCAGTCTTTTGCATAAATCAATTACAAACGGGGTTTGGGGAACTTGCTGACCTCATAAGTGCAATTCTTCGGTACGTGTCTTGATCCTGTTTGCTCATTAACGTCCCTCGTCTGCACATCTGAAACGACAAACACAAAAGGAATAGTTAGCCAACGATTATTTACTGGATTCTTGGCTTGTGTCGTTACAACGTTAAGCGCTGGTTGATATGAAACGTTTAAGCAATAAAAGAATGATGTACATGCACAATAGAAATTTTGAAATATTTTTCATCAAATGGTGCATTCGATAATCCATGAAACATCTGCAGACCGCTGACTTAAATGTGAGGTTGTATAATCAAAACCACGTGGAACTGGGGACACCAGATATTTAGTGACACCGTGGGCAAGTACTTTCGACTTCAATAGGCGATTTCTGGGCATGTTGTGAGCGTTAATCCGTGTAATGTGATTGCCAAAATTACTGCTCACTGTAATCGTGCACAAAATGGTTTCGCAATGTGGTGGCTAGGAATTTGGCTTTCTAGAGACCACTCACTGTAGTCAGTTTACGTGCACCCTATAGTCACAACGCAACAAAGTGAAGTGAAAATAAAATGGAACAGTTGGAATTCACTTATTACAAGTACGTCCCTGTCTCCATCATGTCAAACGATTTTCTGCAGCCATTTTGCTTTCCGTTATGCCTCAGTAGAAGTCCTCTTCTTGCTGTGTGTGCGTTACGTAACGCCGGAGGTGTCGCATAGCTTACTTTTACTTGCACTCGCTTGCGCGGATGAGCAACAAGAAACTCATCGTCCGACGTAACCAGGTCATGAGAAATTAGTTATGCTGAACGGGTCTCTTTTTGGGTTTAAACGTCGGAAGCAGTGAGTTTTTAGAGGCGGGTGCAACTAAACCAGAATAGTTCATGAAATATCAACGTACCTGGCGAGGGGTTGCAGCTGTCCAGTGCAGAAAGGGCAGTGCGATAAATCAGCACTGTTCACACATTCTGAGTGGAAAATTAGCCGATCACTATCGCATCAGTAACCATTCACCACAGTATCCCCAGGGCACCCCCATGTGAGCGTTCTTCTCCCATCTTGGCTGTTTCGCACTGCAGGGCGGAGCAAGTGGTGAGTCCGCCTGTGGTAAGGCCGCCTTAGCTTTCGCGATCGACTGGTGCATGAAAGCTATAATAGCCTTGAAAATACGGCTCCCTGTCCTGGGATTTACATCCTGCAGCTTGGCCAACCCATTATACAGCATTTTGTAGTTCAGTTGAAATGGATTAGTAACAGCGACAGTTACTTCTCGGCGAAACACGCTACTTCTGGGCAAGTTGTATTCGGCAAGCCACCATCGATGGACTGGAAAACGGCCTAGAGCAGACTGATCGTGGTTCCCCGTGCCCCAGCCACTGTGGATGGCGTTCTCGGATTCACTCCGAAAGTTGTCTTGATGTTCGACCAATATAACCTAGCCCACAGGAACAAGTGAATGAGTAGATACACATAGATAAGGTCTGAACTGTCAGCCTACCTTAGTTATAAAACCTGAGAACTGAGGAGGTGGAGAAATGAATACGGAGTTCTGCTGTAGCATAGGTCCTTCTAATTGTCTGGTTAAGAATCTTTTTCAGCTATTCGGCGTCATTTCCACCTTTAAAAGTACTCGAATGGGTACCGGTTTCATTTTAATCGTATGCACTTCAGGTTTAGGTGATATTCTGATCATATTCCTGGCGATATATTACTATGGATAGCCGTTATCATGAAGTTCGTTGTTTAGGAGTTGAGGTTCACTTTCGAACGCATCCGCTGAACAAATTATACAAGCTCTAACAGTGAGGCAGCTCACCACATTTTTCGGCAATTGTGTCGTTCGTTGGTATGATGTTTCGAAGCCGAAACGAGTTGGAAACGGCTATTTAGGCGCGAAAAGAGATTTTTCGAATATCTCATGACATATTAAAAAGCACATTACGAGACAAATGTATAGATTTCATTGAGTATACAAGTGGTGTTGCAATGGAAAATATCAGGTGTGCCCCAAAATTGCTCATATTTGCACTTTTGTTGAAAAAAATGTATCGCCAATTTTTCCCGATATAAGCATAATGTTGACTTTCCTAATCGATTTTACGTTCTAAAAATGCTTCCATTGAAATTTACGTGGTGGAATGCATCTCTCCATCTTGCAAACACGCTCAATTTTGCGCGGTTTTGGAGATATAATAGAATTTGTAATTTTCGACCACGTTGTGTTCACATTGCGTTGTACATGAAATATCGTAGTAATTCCTAATGAAAATTATGTCGCCAAGGTTGTTGTTTAGTTACACATCAGTTATACATTCAGCCGGTTTCGCTGATAGTATTTCCAGTGGAAAACGGTCTACGTTATCACCCGGTTGTTCCTACCTAATGTGTGGTGTAAACATGCGTAACAAGCCCCGCCCTTTCAGTAACCCGATCATTAACGCACGTATTGTTTCGTTTATTGCTTATTAATCATGCTTTAAGGTAGCTGGCCATGTCTACGCTAGTCTATGCTCAATTATCCGACGGATAATGACCAATTTTGATGCTTGTTATTCATCCGACGAAAACATTGATTCCCACTTCTACCATTTCAGCTACAACCCTTCTATATTCGGAATATGGATGCTTATGATTTCGATGACTTGGTTTGTGTTTTCGCCGGCTGCAGACTTCACTGACGGCTGCCAGTATGTTATCTCAGTGTTGGCCGGAACTGACGGACATCTTTCTAACTCATCCTGAGCGGTCCCAATAAATGTTTATTTTGATTTCTGCAGTGTTCGGTTTTACAACGTTGTTGACAGCTTGGGTCAACCGGACGGAGCAACTAATAGCGTGAACATATGCGGAATACTTAGGCGTTGATTATAGCTTCAGTCAACTGGACGGAGCAGCTAATACTGTGAACGCAGTACGTATGAATCGGAACGATTGACGCGTGCAATAATGCCGGTGTATATTATATAATTCATAACAAATCAGTATGAGACAAGGTGAACAACAGTTTGCCAACCACGTTTCTAGTATTTCGCTTTCGCCAAGTGACCGCCTGAAGGTGTGACTGGAGCTGTTGTCCGTTTGATCCAGATATAGAACGAAAATGCTTCTTAGTAAGGGACCAAAGGTGTTCTGTGTGTGGCCCACGCTATTCTCAGGATCCACGAAATTTTCTGAATGGTTGGTCGTCCAAGGTTCGTAACGAGTTATTCCATACAGATCTCTGTAGGCTCTCCATTCGTCCATGATGATTATGGTGTTCGGCTGAAAGCAAAGAAATTAAATAATGTAACAGGCTTACCCGGACATATTTTCGTATGATGGACGATAAGGTGGCTGTATTCCGTCTGTTCCAAGGGCAGACTTCCATGAACGCCTTTCGCGTCTCCCTTTCAATGCCACCAATTGCCAATGCCTTCCGGAAGTGAAGCCCGCGATGGTACTTCCGTTTCATAGACAGTGATTCACCTACAGCAATAGGCCTAGCCGTTCCTTCCTCCGGCGTACGACGACGTGGAATACATCGGCCCCGTTGATGAGGCTAGCGCTCAGCTTACATCGAGTACCACTACTAAATAGCCGTTTCCATCTCGTTTCGGCTGTGAAACATCATACCAGCGAACGACACCATTACCGATTTCTCCTCTGTTTTAGGGGTACAAAACCGTGAAAGTTCGTTTAGTGACCTGACCTCGTGTTGTTGCGGTAAATTCTTCGTTGAATAGTACCGTCCATTTGTCGATGTAAACAAATATCTAGGAAAGATATCTCGTTTCCAGCCTCCTCCTCAAGTGTAAGCCCAACTGACTGGTGGGTGCGATTGAAAACATAGAGTACTGTGTGCATATTAGTATCCGACCTGGCTAAGGTGAATATATCGCCTACTTATCGGTGGTATTGACTGAACTGACTGACGGTGGATTGAAGCGTAGTGCGTTCAATTTCAGTGGTGGTAAACTAAAAGCGATTTCGGTCTCAGACACGTAATCACAGATAAAACTGACAGTTTCTATCAGCGGTACGTTTGTGAATAACGACGCTACGTCGTTAACGTTCTGTGTGCATCCGACAAATTCAAACGTATCACGTAGACTGAGCGGACAATCGCCTTTTGGACGGGCTCAAGTAGTTTCACTAGTCACTTAGCCGTTGCGTGGTAAGGCGAATATCAAGAATTGGACGAACCGGTGCGCCAGGTTTGTGGACTTGTTAGCTCATAGAGAAGCCTGTGACCGTAGTTGCTCGTAAGTCGCGAGAGTTATCAGCTTTTCGTCTTTTAATGACTTGAGACACTTAGTGATCTGTTTTTCGGCATACTCAGTTTTGTTTCTTCCGTTGACAACTCTGCGAAACTTGGTTTGGTTTACAGGAATACCATTCACTTTCTTGATGTAATCGCTTTTATTCAGAATGACAATTCCCGCTCCTTTGTCTGGTTTGCTGAGCAAGATATCTGGATTCTGTTGAAGCAGCTTCAATGAATTCACGTGCTCTTTGGATAAAGGTCCTCTTTGTCTCAATGTACGCTTACAGTATAGCTGGCAGCAATTAACAAGTGTTGTTTTAAATAATTCAAGGTCATCTGGCAAACGCGAGGTAAAACCTTGCGTCTGAATGAAAAGATTCTGAAATTGCACCTCGAGTCCTAGATGGTCTTTCTTACGTTGTGGGTAGCAAAACTTAGAACCGAGTGAGAGCGCCTCGATTGAGATACGATCAAGATGTAAACTGGAAAAGTTGTGTACGTACCTTTATGGTTGGCTTGGAAATTCTGCTTGAGACCTGGAACAGTAGAGACCGCGCGATAGTGAAGCCCGTTTCTTCTGGGTCCGTCTGACAGCCACTTGTTTCACGAAAGCGGTGAGCAATTCCCGTTCCTGACCTGTCAGATTTTCCACCGTTGATTTTCGCTACGCTATATTTCGCTCAACTTCGACAATTCCTCTGCGATGAGTATCAATTTGGTTTAGACTGTAGCGTTTCAATGCTATGCTTCTTATTTCGACACGGTTCCTGCGTAGAGCCTGCCAAATGGCTTTGGTATTCGTTGCGATCAATGCAATCAGTGATGAACTTGATCCATTCCTTTCCCTCTGCCAGGCGAATGGTGGAATTCAGGTACTCATTGAACGCCTATGCCACTCAGGGCTTCTTGGTTAATCTCATCGTTTCAAATATGCCCATCGCGATAATGAGAATAAAGACAAAAATGCGGACCTGTTTTTTCGATAATTCATCTTAAGAACGGTACAGTTATATGAGAAGTTATTAGAGTTAGATCGAGATATCGATCAGACTTATTACAAAGAAACTAGGTCATTGGTCAATCAGTTGACAATGACTTGATTGGTAGGTTACGTCACGCTTGTCCATTGGTTTGACTGCGCAGGTTGACTATTGATCCGGTGGATTTGTGGCCATGGCAAGTGCAGCGCTTGAATGAACAATTTTTGATGACATAATACCGGGTCGAGCAGCCTGATTCCAATGGCCTCGGCAGTACAAAGTGTTCTGATACGGACGGCTTCTGATGGGTTGCCTGGCACACGATAAGGTTTCGTTAACAACGACCTACTATGTGGATAAATATCTTTTTAAAGAGGGACAGCATACGAATGCATTATGATCACATGGGCCGATAGAAATTGCACTCACACGTGCCATTACGGATGTCAACCGTGTAGTGTACACCCTCATGGCTCACCCGAACCTAAAAGTTGATATATCATAAGGTGCGGTCACCTTGAACTCTTCTTGTCGTTTACAGTGCAGTAGGGGAGCGCGCCTACAGAGATGCTTCAACACTAATCGACTGGCGAGCGTCGTCAGCCGTGACTGTATATTCTTGACGTACACGTTGACGCTAACGACCTCACGGCGACCACAACCATAGGTGCGCTGCATCTCGAACTCCCGCATTAATCACTCGCTGTGGGACCAAATTTTACCGATGGCCGTGGCTGATTGCAGTTCTTCAGTCGGCCATCTGCATTCTTCAGATGGTTGTTCGTTCGGTTTCCGAAGTGAACAACGTCTGATTGTGCATGGATGACCCACTTAGGCTTTATATGAAGCCAATTGCACATTAGGCAGTTCATAAACTTTGGGTTTATGCATCTGATTAACGCAACATCCTAGTTGAACCGTATCCATAAATGGACCAAAATATTTTCACTCACTCTTCTAAGTTATCTAGAGTAGCCATGCGATGAAACAACTGGCGACTTCTAAGTGAATTTGTCTAATCGGTGGTTATAATGTTACCTACACCAACCTACGTGTTCTCTCACGGCATCTCGAACATGCAAGTAACAACATTATGTCGCACCCAAACACGACTAACGCTGCTCGCATTTCGGCCACCATTTTGTCCATCACAAGCGTTTTCACAGGTATGTGGTCCCCCATCACTTCATGAAATTTTTCAAACAAATGACGCAGAGATGCATACTTTTCACTGCGAACATAACCGTACATGACGGGTCTTCCATGGCCCATATTCTCTGTGACAAGAAACTGATATAGCTTGAAGCTACAGTCGCAAATGTGAACTGATAAAGAACCTACTGGTGGCGGTTGGTTCCAAGCGCGGCATCGACGTTGACCACATCAGGGAAACGTCTGAACAACTGTACTTGCTGCCTCCGCGCAAAACATATGTGCGTGTATCTGTCATTGTCGTCCTTGGTGACGCGCAATACGCCATCTTTCCCTGCGTGATCTAGAATTTGAGGCAGATTTTCTGCAACATCTATGTACATACCTCCATACTTGTTGTCGGAGGTTTCAACCGATGACGTATGTTGCAAATATCCCTTGTCGTTATATACTTGCCATAAACACTTGCAACATATGGCTTATACTCCGCAGATGAAGTGTTGTACTCGAACAGGTGCTTAGAGTCGCTAACTTTGCTTGCAGTGAGCCGACAATTCCTTGGGTGTGCATCGTACAGCAAGGCAGTTAGGTTGTGATTATGCTTTAACGTAAGAGAACTAACGCCCAACATGGTTTACCTCCTAACCACGTAAAAAAGTGATTGGCAGCATGTATCATGAGAGTTGAGCAATGGAAGGTTAGTGATCTCAACTCACTAAACACGCCGTATTCCGCCGCTTCCGCTCTTACTTTGTTTGTACTTGGTACACCGGTACGCTGTCTACCACGTAACCTCAGTAGTACTCACACTCAAATTATCATACTTCGAACGTCCACTGCTAGATTTTCTGCTTGAAACAAGCACGTATAAAACACTGTGGTCTTTCATATATTTTTCCAAACAACTTCGAAACTCCACCGGGTTATTGGCAGATATTCACGGATCACTCATAAATTCGCTGGTTTAAGACAGATTTTACTCCCTACGGATAACTCTCAGCTACTTCGCCGATTGGTTGATGTAGCTCAGCGATTCAACGATTGATACATGGCTTCGAGGCAGAGACCCAAGGGTCCGGATCCATCCGGTTTTACTTGTTCAGTGTCAAGCGGGCATCTGCTGCTCTGAAAGACATTCAATGAAAACAGGGTGTAGCACCGCTCTAGGGAAGTACAGTGAATATCACAAAACGAACTAAGATTACTCGCATGAAATGATTTTTGGAAAATGAGAGTCAAGTAATTCTTTGAAGCGATTGCTAGAAGCGCTACCGACGACTTCAGGAGAAAGACTGTTTCAGAAGTTAACAACCCTGTAGGAAAGAACAGCTGCCTAAGAAGGGTTCGAGGACGAAGCTTGAAAAGCTTCCTGCTATGTCCTCGCCGACTGTCATAACTTGCTACAATGAAGACCTGATCAGTTAAAACTACTCTGAAGAGGAAGTGTGTGAAAACTAATTCACAGCAAAGCCATCGAAATTCAAGTGGGTGTAGACCAAGAATTTCAAGTAGAGACTCATATGCGACACCACGTACGCTTGTAACTAGTTTGGTAACCACGCGCTGGACATGCTCAACAGCTGCTATGTCATTCTTCAGGCCGGTATACACGACTTGATTAGCGTACTCGAGGAGTGGCCTTATATAAACCTCGTGAAGCGCTTGGAACCTTTTCTTA
>JTDE01010134.1:2751-13157 GCA_014338405.1 Paragonimus skrjabini miyazakii | reverse complement strand
TATAGTTGATTGTAAAGAGCTAGTTTGGCTCGCTTTAGCTATCACCATCTGACCGGATGAGTTCACGATCGACGCCATTGCAGACGGTGCCAGAGGAAGTTTACCTTTTTCCATTCCGCCAAGTATTACATGTGTAGATAAACAATGATCAGATCACAATAATTACTAATACAATGAAGTATCACCCCTCCATTTCACGCACTTCTTCCTAACTGTAAACTCTTGTTCCTTAGTTTTAAACCTTCCATTGTTAAGACTATCTGCTTATTTCTAAGCTTAACGTTCTCTTCATTTCGAAACAAGCGGAGATAGATTCGAATCAATAATCTACGTGTTATAAGTCCGGGTATTATTTCACTCTGCCACATGCCCTATAAAGATCGCTTGCAGTAGAGTGATCACTGAGCATTCAGTCAACATTAATATTTTAGGCGTGCATCTCAACTTTCCGATAGTTTTTTATTAACCTCATCTTCTCGAAATCCGAAGCTGCTTAACCAGAAAACCTCCAAGTTGACATATTCACCTTGTATCTTTCAGATCTTCCACACGTACTGGAGGATATATTATCGACTGCATCCAGGCCATGGAACCGAAGGAAACGGTCTTACAGGAGTCGCGTAACGAGGACATGCCGTTGGGCTCAAATGTCAGGGAGAGTCAGGAGTCGTTAGTTGCTCATGTATGTCATGAGCTGTTATCAAAATTGCCTAACTCCATTGCACCGTACCGACTGCGAGAACGGCTGGAGACAATCGGCTTACTTCAGCCGATGACCATTTTCCTACGGCAAGAGATGGAAAGAATGAACAAACTTCTACGTCTTGTATGGTCAACTGTGAACGACCTTTTGTTGGCCATTGAAGGCGTGATCGTGATGAGCCAACCACTACACGAAGCTATGGACGCCATTTTTGAAGCAAAAATACCATCTGTTTGGCTGAAAGTAAGCGGCTGTCAACGGCTTTTAACATAATTTTGACAGGTGTTGGTTGGAAGTTACGACTTAAGAGACTGTGGTTGAAAGCAAGCGACGTTCGATTTATTTGAACCAGGATTAATGATTGTCCAAACTCAGCCGGTTCCGTTACAGTTCATTCCGAGACAAGTCCTTTAAGGGGCACTTCATTTCGGATATGGTGACAACGACCGTCAACAACTTGTTGTACGCTGTACAGGTGACCTCGAAAATGTCTTACTGAAACTGCATGCAAAAATACAGGACAGTGCTTCACTTAGTCACCTTCAGTTTGTGTTCTGTGCATTTCCTGTCCCCTCAGATGTCTTAATACAAAGGGGGCTTCGTGTTCATCCACCTAAAATTTCATGTCATTCACGTCTACGGAAGCCTTTGGTAAGATTTTTTGTAAACGTTTACGAGACCGGTATAAATATGAAAAGACGTCCGATGAGTTAGGCTGGTGATGAATTGTTCCTGAATGAATTGTCCTTGAGAAAAACTTGTTCGGGTTGGATTACAGATTTGTCGGTTCATAGTTGGTTACAAGTGGAAGCAAGATCTTTGCTTGTGCGTTCTTGTGTCGGTTAAATGGTTTGAAGATGTAGAGAAAAAGTGAATGAAAATAAATTAACGCAAACTTGAATGAAACTATTGGCTCTATTTATATCAGCAAAGAACACTGACACAACGTTCAATTAGATAGACGCATTTAGCAACCTGTAGAGCTAGGCTAGATGATAGCTGGGAAAATTGTAGTTCACGTTGTCCATTACGTAATGTATTAAAACTCTCAACCGGTTCAACGGGGATTACAGGGTTGAATGATATGTTTGAGTGTGGACAGGTTCTGATTGTGAAGCAATTCCGTCTGCGAAGTAACTTGCCTATTATGTAACCCAGTTTCAACGAGTGACCCCTTAAACGTTCATCCTTGTTTAGTGGGAGGCGATGCGTCAGTGGATGACACGGAGTGTAGGTAAGATTTAGGTCTACCCTGAGGTGTTTGCACTACATTGATATAATCCTGTCAGTCTCTCTAGGTATGGGATCTTCCTAAGCTCCACAATTCTCCCAGTGGCTTTCAGTAAGTGCCAAATCTTTTTCTAATATGGGGACGACGTGTCTGTATGTTCATTTCCAGGCGTAGACAGATTATGGAGACGAATGTAGTGGAAAACACGTCAGGGTAGAAGGTTACACAAGTTCTTCCTAAGAGGTTCAGGGTTATTTGTGTCTTTTTAGCCATGGCAGCACCATTTGTGGTCAGATTCAAGCTGTCCGCCACTCTGGTCCTTAGGTCTCGCTCGAACAGCTTTGTGTCTCCAAGAGGACGATCAGCGAGATTCTGATGTGGAACGTGCGTAAGTTTACACTTGTTGACGCAGAACACAGGTTATTTTCTATGGACCGCTGGTTTAAGCTGTTCAAATCGTTCTGTAGAGTTATCACATCTTCCGGGCTCTCTAAAACTCGCCAGAGATTTGGGTCATCGGCGTAGAGCAACAGCGGCGATTTGACTATACTGGGCAGTTCAACAGCGAAAATAGGAGTCCCAATATGGATCCTCCTGGACCGCTGTTGTTGACAGGGAACCACTCTGATAACTGTTCATTCACCTTGACTTCGAGACTGTGATTATTCGGATAATCATCAAGTTACATGAGCAAGCGCACCTGGAAGCCATAAATATTGAGTTCCCGTAACAAATTTGAATGACCAACCTCGTCGAAATTTTTGCAGGGCTCAAGGTAAACCTACGGGAGACAAATCGTTTCAAGCGGATTGTTTTTATGATGTCCGATTTCTGCTTGGTTTATGTCACAAATGTGGCCACTTCCGATTAGATAGTTTGCACTAAACCCGCGTAGGTCGATTACAATAACAGCAACGTTCGGAATCAATTTGCAGAACTTTCCATCAGTATCATGTTGTTGTTGTTTGGAGTGAATCGCAAAAATCCATTTCTCTCTCCACAGTCAACTTTGTTTTTGGGTGATCCTGCTCAGGACTCCAAAATTCTACACATTCAAATTAAGGAATTTCTTCCCAAAGTATTGGAGTGGAATTCTCCTTTATTTAAGTTATATTCAATTGAAGCTGGAAAATAACCCAGGCTTATTCCATGTGATATTCTTCATTGCACCTCGAACCACTTAGCACAGTTGGTTTACGGTGCATCTTCATTTATACAGGTGTACATTTATAAACGTGATGGGTTGTTGCGCTTTTATGGGCGGAAAGACAAGAGCTCTCATCAACGGTGTTGTATGCGCAGCTTTCAGGATGTTCGTGCCATATTACGAAGCAAATATCAGGAACAACACACCGTGAAGGTATTACTGCACCATCACTGGATTTAAATCTAACTGCGTATGGATGAAGTTGGTCGAGGTGTGAACTCCTCAGTTATCACAATATCTTGTGATAGATCTGTTATTTTCCTCACATATACTTGGAAAGTTCAAATTATGTTATGAAAAGGTGAATGTGGAACGGTGTACTAAACATACATGGTACAACGCAGCCTGTCGTACAACACTGTTATGTAGCTCACCCGTTCATTCTCAGGTATCATGAGGAGGACGGCCAAATCGTGTTCTTTTGGTTTGATTTACTTAGACTCCAATGTTTAATTTTCTACTACCGTCTTGACGACTTGGAATCGAAGTGGGAACGAATGTAGGTGCGATCAGGTTAAATTCGCTCTCGATGCAGTCGGTTCCATTGTAAACCGGGTTACATGAAATGCCGGAAGCTTGTAACATTTGTTGCCTATGTTGGCAACCATTCAAACTTGTACTTGACTGACGTATCTTAATGTTTTTCGATTGCGGTAAATATTTCAGCAACCCCTAGTTGTTTCGACCACGAGTAACTCATTATTTCTGCCGGTAAATTACGCTTTTTCTTATTCTTCTGAATCTCTTCTTATATGTCAGTTCTCATGGGAGTCGAACAAACTTGGCTTTTGGTTTACAGAACTACTGGAGCGATGTACACAACTGTTTGCATGGCTACTCGAAACCAGACCCATTTCATTTTGGATGACCGGATTCTTTAATCCACAGGTTAGTGTTTAACTGTGTTTCTCAAACGGATGGACACCAGGATGCTTACTAAACTAATCTATCCACATTTTTCAACGAAACCTCATAACATTTTGACATTGATTTATCTGATTTGTGCAGGTTGATTCTATAGGGAATTTCGCTCACAACTTTGAACATCCATTCCGAAAACCACCACACTTATTTTGACTAGTAAAGGCGGTCATTTTACTGACATAGTCGCTAATGTGGGTTTCTATGTTCATCAAGAAGAACATTTCAACCAACCTGGCGCATATTTGTGTTCACTGTAATAAAATACTCCGCACAAATCTAAACACACGAACTACGTGCACTACACTTCGGCATATCGTGCACCTCATTGAGTAATACACAGTTAAATAAACCACCGACGGTTGAGTAAAATCATCAGCTAATTTGATAACGTCGTGATTAAAAATAACTATTAGCCTGACCGTTCAGTTTCTGAGTTTCGATGGATACCGCCTGCCACGTTAGATGTGTTCTGATCAGGCACATCGCTGGTTGAAGAAACTTTTTGACGAGATGGTGTTTTTTTTGTAGGTAACGGAATGGACAACGACCTTTTCATGTTATCTTATTTTCTTCAGGCTTTTATGGCATTTTATCTCAAAATTGTCCCGTTCGATTTTTGTGGTAAACGGCGATCTGAGACAATACGTTGTATCAGGCTTCAAGATAAACGTGTGTGTGTGTGTGCGTCTGCAATACCGCCAACATATGTAGATAATAAGTCCGCCAAGTTCTTTGTAATGCTTCTCGATGTTTACCGTTAATCCGAAACCTCGTGACCGGTTTCGTCTTGGTTTGAACTCATCAGACAGAAATAGCACGAACGGCTATCGAACCGGCTACCCTTCACGAACTATATCTCAACCGAATTCTTCTTTTGCAAAGGCTTGACAAACCTCAATTTCTTTTCTCTATCACCTCAGGGATTTCTAACCGCTCTTCGACAAGAGATCGCACGCAAGCATCCCGGGTGGTCATTGGATTGTGTGGTGCTGGTGAATCGTGTCACACGAATGCACGTGGACGAGGTCAGGGAGTATCCAACAGATGGCGTCTACGTGCATGGTCTTTATCTGCAAGGTGCCGCTTGGGATCATCGTAACTGCCGTTTGATCGAATCGCGACCCAAACAACTGTTCGATTCGTTACCAGTTGTGAACCTGACTGCACAATTGGAAGTCAGCCCCGGGGTGTATTTAGGTGGGTTCAGTACGCCGGAGGAGCCACCTGGAAAGTACATCTTCCGCGCGGTCAAATCCAAACGAGTGGCACCAATCGGCATGAGTGCGAGGGCAAACGTAAACGCAGACAGAAAAAGGAAACCTGATGATTCTGGAGCCATATTCTCCATTTATTTGCCTGAAGAGCCGTATAAATATAAATCACCGAATTTATTTTCGGATAATAAACCCAAAGTCTCCCTTGCAGCACCGCTGCTGCCACATGAAGAAGGAAGTGATGCAGTCTCACATGTCTATATCGCACCGGTCTACAAAAACACACATCGTAGCACTGACAACTTTATCACTACTCTGAAGCTTGCTTGCCCCAAAAGTTCAGATCACTGGATCATGCGAAGTGTAGCAGTTTTAGGGGATTTTCGTTGAGTTTTCGTATTCTGACGCGTTGTATGTTATTGCTGCTGGTTGTTGCTAGGTTTATTTTTTAAAAATTTAAACAGTAAACCTTGAACACACTTTAAAACTGTTCCATCATATTGTTCAATAAACTGTCTATACGCCAAAATACTAGTGACTTTTTAATTGAAGTCCACACGAAACATTATTTGTGGTAGATCACCTGCTGTGAGCAAATCCAATTAGAGAGACACTTCTTGTAGATTGATCTTCACGAAGTTTCCTGTCCTTCATCATATCGCTGATGTATACACGTGAAGGAATTGGCAAATTTAGTCTTTAAGCCAGTGTCGCTAGGAGGTCAACCTACCCTATTCATAATGAGCGAACATCTGGTTAACTGCAGATGAAAACATCCAACCACCAGCTATTACGCAGAAATATACAATCGTAGTCATGTGGCCTGAACAGCCACTTGTCGGAGTAACGAGCATATAAAAACTGCGGGGTATTAACATGTAGTTCGATACTAAAAAAGATGTTTAGAACGTGCTATTGTTAATTAGTTGGAAATTGGTTGATTGAAATTCACCCGCCCGCTTAACTGAAAAGCTATTATTTTAAGGTCATTGGTTTGAGTTAACCGGACAGTTATTGTCTATTCTAGCGATGATAGGGCAACCTAGGCATCATCATCGTCAAGGTAAAAAAATGGTTCTCGCTTATGTTTAACTGCCATATAACCATATCGAAAAGTTTGAGGCTCGATCAACCATGAATATTCACAATCTGGGTATAATTCACGAACTAGTGGACTTTAGATACCAGCTAAGAGAATTCGTTAGTGTGTAATGTGAGGTCCATTTTATGACAATTTATATGGTTACTACAAAACGATCCTAGATGAGCGTTACTACTAATCTCAAACAAGAGCGAATCCCAAACCTAGCGCTTCTTTTCGAAAGGACCTGAACAAAAGGACTTTCTGAATTCTACAGCTACGACAGAATGTGTTGTATGGTGTTCAAATTGAATCTGAGTGCATCGCAAACGCATATATCAACAAAAGTCCAATAGGGTGAACGGAAGGCCACTACCATAGAAGTTTCTGGTTGAGAAAATAAATGACGGATATGGCAGTCTCGATTAATGGGTTATGTTCTTAGGTCGTTCGTCGTGCTTGACAGTTAAAATGCGACCATTCTAACACAGTCATTTCTTCCAGAGCTTGTCTAGACCTAAAGACACGAGGAACACGTTAGAGCAATATATCAGCAAGCCGCTAATCGTACAATCGGGCAAACGAGATACCGATTGGAAAGCGATTCCACGAATTAAGAAACATGACCAATTTCAGCAGCCAAGTAGTTTAGTGAGGACGACCGGTTGCACTACACTACTAACAATACTACCATTCAATAGTGAGGCAAGAGCATGGATTTGGACATTGGAGTTACCGCGAGGAAATGCAAGAAGAAACATTGGAGTGCAGCTTGGTACGAAATGGTTCTCAGTACATACAAGAGCTTGACATTGGCGTCTGTTGCAACTGCGACGTTCTGGGACTAATGTTTTATGCAACTGAACGGATTTTTTGGTTGAAAAGCATAACCCATATATTGGTTTTCCGAATAAACAACCCTTACGCCATCCGCGTTCTTGGTGCACAACAACAGCTGAAGAATGAAGTTGCCGTGAACCAGGTTAATAGAAGACATTCGGATTGAAATGAAGGTTCAACTGAAAACTTACCGTGCTTTCAAAATTTGAAACCACAGTTTTCACCATTATCTGATATCTGACGTGAATTAGTTGATTCTTCAGCAAATTAAATGTCGTCGAATCAAACACATGACGAGTTTAATATTAGGCTGTCTTGTTTACAGTCACAATCACGTAGACTAATCGACAAACCTGGGTCAGAGAAGAAAACCCAAGACTCGAATTTCCCTTGTCTTAGGATCCGTCAGTAGTATAGATCAAACCACGACGTGGCCATTAACTCAAGTTCATGTTATCATGAGGCAACCGCAGTGACAATTGCACCACTGAATCAACGATCGGAACTTCACATTTGAATGCTCTACCATTAAGCTGACAGTCGGTAAGTAACGTAAGGGTTACTTGTGCCAACTTCATTCTGTTCGACTCTATTTGAGTATCCAAAATAAAGGTGATGTCAGTAGCACTGGAGGATGACATTAAAACTGGACATACAAGCACTTCTAAACCGGCCTTGAGATTGACCTTGTCCATTCCATCACTGTAGTGGACAAAGAAAAAAAGAAGGACAATATTTGACGACAAATATGTGGAGGACATATTCCATTAAATTCTATTAAGTCTTTCTAATTGAGTTGAAACCATTATGTTTATTCTTTGTTTTTTGCTTCATCGAACTGTTTATAGCGATCAACAATTTTCTTATTTAGGAAATTTCATCAGCTACTGGGGAGATATAGGTGACGAAATAAAAGTGCATATATCAAAAATTAAGACGGCGTTCGCCAACCCACAACTTCTTCGGCAACAGAGGAATATATCTGGGAAACTTAAGGACAACGTATAGAAGTCGACTGTGAGGGCCGCGTTGTTTTACAGCAATGAAACCTGGTCGCGCGAATTAGAAAGCATAAATCGTCTTCAGATAGTTTATAACTGGTGTCTGAGTTTGACCACCGGCATCTGGATTTCACCAGCGCTCAAGCAACACTGAGTTTGGGAACTAGGTGTGTAGTAGTGAGTGCCAGTTATGTTCCTCTACCCGATCTCAGTCTGCACAGACTTAGGTAACTAGGATATCAACAAGCCATCTCCCAAACCAACCACATGCTATCGATGCCATGACTAACTGGTGACAGCTGAGAGGTGGATAGATGATGACCTGGCGTAGAGAAATGAAGTTATTGACCAAATGGCTGGCAATTGTAGGTCGAGTTTGTCTCCCGGGCCGGGGTCTTCGTGACTCACAAAATCGGAGGCTGGAGATCTTAGGTGAGATGACAACTAATCCAGCTAAGTGATGTGAATGTTTTTTTGTCCGCTTGAGTTGTCTGAGTGGTGTGTGAAAAATTGATGTGATGTAGTTAGTTCCACGAGGAGGCTGTGTTGGTAATGATGCTTTACTTTCATTTACAGCTCGGTTGTTTGTTTAAATGATACTTGTTCGCTGAGGTTGAATATTTGAATTTAAACATGATTGTTTTTGATAGTTAGGTCCATTTCTTCCGTTTCTTTTTCTTACCAAGGATTTTTTTAATGGTTGCATGGCACTTGACCATAACCGAGAACCGCTGATTTACTGCCACTGTAATGATCACGACGATATGTAATCATCAGTCGAAAAACAGTTTGACATGTTCGCGAAACATTCATGCAAGAGCGATCTTTTGTTTTCTATCTTTAACTTTGCCCTCAGAGATTTAGGTGTTCGACTGATTTTGTAGTTTAGTATTTACATAATAAAAATTTCATTACCAAATGAGGTGATATCGTCAGTGTGCAGAAATTTGATTAATAGATTTCAGGCTAGCAAGTTATGACGATTACGCCATTCACATAATAACGCGGGATGACCTTCTGACCGGAAATCTGATTAGTTATTACTTGCGGCTGGCGCTTCAAACTCGATTCACATTATTTCGTGACAGTTTCAAATTTGCTCGTTAGCGGAGATTTTAGTTTTAATTGCTTTACTACTCTATTGTTGACTAGTTACTTATTAAAACTTACCTACTTTTCTATAAATTTGTATTGTGTAATTAATCATCACAGGTTTCGGATGCTCAATCACACACATTTTGTCATTATTGCTGCTCTATGTCGAGATCCAAAATGACGGGTGTACACTGGTAGTGATAGTGAGCAGGAAAACTCATACACTAGTGTTGATTCTGGGCAGCAGTAACAAGAAAGAATCTTTCAATACTGCAAGTTTTAGGAGCAATGCGGTGGTAATTGGTGGCCGTAGGATTCGAACCTCCGACAGCCAGACTGGAGGGCAATACGTTATCCACCGGGCCATCCTCGTACCTCAGGGGTTTGAACGTATCCATTGTTAACTGTATTCTGTCCATAGCGTCTTCCTAAGGGGGATGAACTCTGATTTATTTGCTGTTACACCTCTCAATTTAATTGTTTGCACTTCTGTATGGTGTCGGGGGACATTCTCCATTTAGTACTCGCGAAAGATTAATTTGAACCGCCTAATAATACACGGGACGACCCTCAAGATTAATTTTCCCACTGGAGAACATCTTGTACGCGAGCAACATACGTTTACATATACACGTGTGTATAAGAATTTCCTTATAAGAAAAAATATGTTAACTTATTTGTGCATAAATACACACATATATGTAAATAGGAAATATATAAAGTGACAAATGAACACATATAGATACGCATACATAAATATATGGAAGTAAATATATATGTACGTATAACTCGTTATATATACATATTCATATATATGTGCGTGAAAATATACCTGTGCAAACCTATATATCTAACTATATGCAAGGAAATATATATACCTCGTGTTTATTTGTGTATGTACATCTACGTGAATATACACACGTGCGTACGTTTAAATAAATACATCGATATATACATATATATATTTATATACAGGTACGTATATATACCACGGTGTGTTCATCTATATATTTGTGCTTATATGTAAATATATATACACATATATTCATGTGTCCGTATATATTATTAAAGAAAACTATATATATATATATATATATATATATATATATA
>JTDE01010131.1:0-11761 GCA_014338405.1 Paragonimus skrjabini miyazakii | reverse complement strand
AGATGCTTCCACTTGATTCACTTAAGTTATGAAAAACGTCTGTGTTTGCATAAAAGGTTCACACTAATAGATGTTTCAACTCCATTCAATTAAGCTGGCTGACAGGCATACCTCCCGGTGATTGGTGGGCAGGTTGATTTCATCTGTTTCCGTGTATTGTTCCGCATGAACACCACGCGACACAAATCTAGTTAGAAACAATGCAGTAGGGTGAATAGAATTTACTTCCGAAGATTCTAGATGATAGAGTAGGACATGGTACCCTTTTTTTACGCCGATCCATATACACCGAAGATGGAATCAGCCATATGATAACGTCATTTTCAATCATTTTTAAGGGCAACGTTTCATCAGCCATTATCTACCTCAAATCTTGTAAACAAGGATAAATAGTACAAATACTGTATAGACCAGGAGGCTGGGAGTGTTGTCATACATGTTTCACTATCAAATGTGTTAGTGTTCTTGTTGAAACGCAAAGTCAACACCCTATGGTCGTATATTTCCATTTCGACCATATCTTCAAAACGTCGCAACATGAAGCACTCTCAGGCTACAGGATGGTGTATTTTAACTCGAAAATTGCAATGAACACCTTTATAAGACTTGGGAAAGCGAGTAAACGCCAACAATGGGTTATTTTCGGGAAAATGGTGGGAAAAGTCTCCATCAACAAACCAGTAATTTTGGCATTCATTCAGTGTGGTCCACTTTCCTCATTAACGCTGCTT
The DNA here is from genome assembly GCA_014338405.1 of Paragonimus skrjabini miyazakii. Taxonomy (NCBI): domain Eukaryota; kingdom Metazoa; phylum Platyhelminthes; class Trematoda; order Plagiorchiida; family Troglotrematidae; genus Paragonimus; species Paragonimus skrjabini miyazakii. Next base: position 11,030 of record JTDE01010131.1, on the reverse strand, counting down.
ATTTACAACTGATGTACTGTGGGTACTTTGTTTGAAATTCTAATTTAAAATTCCCAAAATTATTCATAATCGTGGATTTGCGTCCAAATGACTGTTTTTCTTCCCGGACGACCTACAAAACGAAGCCCTGGATACAGATAATTGCCAAGAAGACTTGCACACTATAACTTCTCACTGTGGACTTTATAGTTCCGTGCCACTGAAGTGTTCATGAGTTAAGCGCACGATGATATCGGCAGTGGAGTAAAAACACGCCAAACGTTCGGTAGCCATGTGACTAATTGTAACGTATCAGATGTTTCTGTCGGTTTATAAACGGCCTTCTACGCGTGGTGCCTTGTTCAAGGGAACAATGAGCTTGACTGCAGATGGATATAATACTGTCAAGGCTGGTTAGGCGTTGTTTTCAGTCAATACCGGGTCGGGTGTATCTATATCCTACGCTGTGTATGCTGGTTTCAGTGGGTCAATTGATACAGATCCGCTTTGTGCAAACCTTACAACATGTAAAAGTATTTCGCCGCGCTTAATCACTTTAAAGTAGCCGAGGTCACTTGGTTGTAGTGATTTTCTGATGACATCTTGGCGCATAAATACAAATTACATATTAACAATTCAGGAGATCTGTATTCTCGGTGCCAATGTCTGGTGTGAAACAAAGGCCGGAAATGTCGTAAACGTGAAACGTAATCCGTACCTGGGTATGAATCGGTCGAGGATTGAAGCAGTTCTCCTGGGAGGTACAAGTCGGTACCGTAAACGAATTTCGAAGTAGCATGGCTGACGTGCTGTTCAACGGTAGATCGGATTCCAAGGAGAATATGTGGTAGACGCTCGTTCCATTTCTTTGCGTCGGACTGGGCGGTTATTGAGAATTTGATTGTCGTTGAAAACGCTCGGCTAACCCATTCGCGCAGGGATTGCAGGCTGTCGTTTCAGTGTGCGAACAACCCAGTAACTACATGAAATTGCGAAAAAAGGAAGACTGGAATTGGGTGCCTTGATCCTAGTGATTGTAGATGGCACACTAAAATTAGCAATCCAGTGCTTCATGAAGGTTTTGGCAACTGTCTCCGCTGAAACATCTTTAATGGGTACAGCTGAAAGCCAACGGGTACAACGATCGATTACGGCCAATATATACGTACAATCGTTGGAGGATAGTTGTGGACAAAACGATGTCAAGGTGTACATGAGAAAAACGGGTGTCCGGCTGGGAGAACGTGCCAGGTGTGGTAATTGCGTGCATGTGCACTGTTCTCTTTTGGCACTCCATTCATTGTTGTGATCAGAGACGATTATCCTTATTCATATAGGGCCAAACAATACTTCGTGCAATCAACTTCAGTGTGCCGCGTTTTCCGCGGTGAGATAAACAGCGAAAATGATTAAAAACAGTGCGTCGGTAAGAAAGTGGGGAAAAAGTCTTGATTTGCCCGTTGAAGAATCGCACAGGATATCATTAGCTTATATCGGCAGAGGCATGGTAGACAATATCAAGGACTTACAAATGGGAACACCCTTCAGGCCTTCACTGCGCTGCTAGGCAGTGACCATTTTAGACCAATCAAACGAGGGTGGCAAGCGAAATAATTTGACGTCAAGACGCGACGACGCATTAGCAACGTTGTTAGCGTCACCCCGTAGGTGTCGGATGTCTGGTAGATTGGGAGATGTAGTCCGAATGTCTAATTTCACGCGGGGAGTACCGACCAGGTTTGGCGTGAAAAGCGAATGTATTTGTTTTGCACAACAAAGTCTCGACCTTCCAAATGGTGTCGAAATTCGAGGATCGCTAAATAAATGGCCAGCAGTTCACGCCCCAAGGTACTGCACTTTATTTGTGCTGGTTGTAGCTTTTGAGGGAAATTGTCCAAGGGTTGTTGTTCGCTAATTATGGGATGATCTAAGACTGCACCAATGGCAGCATTTAGAGCATACGTGGTGAGAAGGAGATGGGCGTTTGGATAGCAACTAATGAAACATGGTTTAGTGGCGTGGCATAAGGCTTCCTTTGCTGCTGAGGCAGCCGCTTTGGCTTCGAGTGGGAGTTCAACGAACTTGCGTTCAGAGTCAATCAAGTCCGTCAGAGGGTTCAGAAAGTCCGTGCACTGGGGGATGAAACGCCGATAGTGGTTGAGTGTGCCGAGGAATTGTCGGAGTTGGGTCCCTGCAATGGGACTCAGGAAAATCGAGATAGACTCAACTTTATCTGGCAGAGATGTGATGCCAGTTTGGTTGATGCGATGTCCCAGAAAATCCTATGAGTTGACTCCAAAGGCGCAATTGTCGTTTTGATTTTACTATGATATTACACGAAACGGTCAAAAACGTCACGAAGATGAGGCACGTGCAAATCCATTCGGGCAGCTAGCGGCCAAAACAACGTCGATGTAGTCGTATGCAAAAGGGAGCCCACGCAATACATCGCCCGTGAATTGCTAACATCTCTGAGCTGCATTACGAAGCCCGAAGGGCATCCCTGTGAACTAAAATGTCCAAAAGTTGCAATGGCTGTCTTCGAAATGTCCCTCGCGACAACCGGGACGTGATAGTAGGCGCGTACTGCGTCTAATTTAGAAAAATTGTACTGTTAGCGAGTCCTACAGAAAAATCGTGGATATTAGGTTTAGGTATCCGTGCAGGATTGTGCAGTTGTCGTGAGCGCGGTTGTCACGGCAAGGTCGCCAACCGCCATGGAGGCGTTTTGGTACCATGTGCAGTGGTGTCGCCCAAAAGATATCTGAAGATCGAATTGTGTCTAACTGAAGCATGCGTTCCAATTCAGCCTTAGCTATTTCAAGTTTGGCTGGATGTAAACGGCGCGGACGAGCAAAAACCAGAGAATCTCGTGTTGTAATATGATGCACCCCAGTGTACCTGATCGTCTCAGTATGTGAGCACGGCCGAATTAACGAAAGTAAATTCTTCAGCAGTGCAGTGAAAGACGGTGCTGGTGGAAGAGCAGGCCGAACGCCGATGGATGCGATCGTTGATTTGACGTCATTTACTGTGCAGGTGGTGTTGTCAATTAGCTTACGCTTCTTGACGTCGACAGAAAGGTCAGAGTGTGAGAAGAAGTCGACATCGGTGAGCGGCGTTTGAAGGTTGGCAAGCAAGAATGTCCATTGGAATCGTTACCGGAGAACGAAATCGACAGTGAGAGAGCGTTTCCCGAAAGTTTTGCTGCAACTTTGATTCGCGACCTCTAAATGGTACCGTCCAGACGGAAGTTATTCATTTGGTTGCGGTGGAATAGAGTTGAGCTCGGCTCCGGTATGGATGAAGAACCGCAAGCCGGTCGATTGCTCCCTGATATAAAATAGGCGAATAATACATGTTGGTGCAGCGTCAGTCGTCGTCTTTATTGGCTGGCCTACCGGTCTGACGGTGAAGCGTGGCGAGTTTCGAATTTGCACGACTGGGTGCACGTCTTCGTTTTTATGGACCACGGGAGTCATATCGTGCATGGTCTCTGGGTGGATGTCTTTTTAGCCTGTAGATCTGCATAGCCATACTGCTCATACGGTGGCACATTGTTATCTGTTATAAGATCTAGACTATCATCAGTTGTTGGGACTGAAGGGGGCGACGTAGGCACTTTTATGGTTGCGGAATACAACGGTTGTGGGGGGTAGGCTTCTGTCACTTTGTTCGCAATGGGCTGCTAATTCGTCGGTTGAACTATCTTCATTCATTGCGGCCAACATATGTTGCACTGCAGATGGCAGCTTTTCCGTCCACAGCCGCTTTAGGATGGCATCATCAGGCCTCCATGAGCGCAAAAGGCTTTACAAACAACATAAAACTTGAGAGGAGGATGAATCGGTTAACCGGAAAGAATTAAACAAATCATGTAACAGTTTAGCCTCTGACTTTCCAGTCCGTTAATGGTGTCGTCCTTTAAAAGAGTTCACGGGAAATCGGACGGAACTGATTCCAACAGATCCCCCGCTTCCGTTGCGACATCAAAAGGAATGGATTGCATTACGTATGAAAACCTTGCTTTCTCCGATGTTGTGCGCCTGGTAGTAAAGACGGCCTCAAGCTGATGGAACTACAGTCGAGGATTTCCGGCGCTGTACTCAGGCAATTTTAAAGTAACACTGTATGCGGTTTTAATGTTGATCTCCGCAATATCGTCAAGCATTCATAATAATACCAAAAAATGGTTAAAGCATTGTTCTGAAAAGAAAAGAAACGGACCTAATCAGTCAATAAAAATGTCCAAAAGTATGGTAACACAAAAGACGAGTTTTAACGATAACCGATAGACACGGGAGATATGTGTGCAAATAAAAACGGATGACCTGTTAATAGAATAGAAACGACTCACCCATAGGGCAAGGTCCGCTGAATTGAATAGACCGCTGTAGGAGAAAAAGATAGCGCCAGAGAGCAGGTGTGTTACATGACCGATAGGTAATTCCGCATGCAGTGTGAGATGACGAACGTCGAGCGTCGACAGAACAACCGATACGCGGAGTTGAAACCTTCTGTCGTGCAATTACTTCACCAGCCGGAAAATCCGCACAAGTGAAGAAGTCAGAGGCGGCGCGCAGTAGCTCCCGTTCAATGTTGTTGACGAACGAATTCAAAAGTGATGGCGATGCATTCAAACAAGTGTGCAAATGAAGTTAACAGAACGGTATATACAAAACGTACAAAAGTGAACTGCAAAATGTAAGTGTGAACCGTGGACACTTTAAGTTACTGGTCCAACTAAATTACGCGTTAGTAGTTGAAAAGGCACCCAATCTAAACCCAACGCTAGTTTCTTCGTGGTAACAATAACACAGTAATTGTGTCAGGGAAGTCGTGGTGTGATCCGTTTTGCGTACAGCCTAAGTATTCATGTGGCTGAAAATAAACGTAATGTTCAGTTGGGAATTACAATTGCTACACCTGCCGCATGTTAAATGAATTGTTGTAGTGATGACGTCACCTCTTCTTCAGACGCTGAGAAGTTTCGGTTATGCCGGCTTGATTACAGATACTTTTTGAGCAACTGAATTCAGATCTGGAACAGACTCAGAAGCAGAGTTCTCAGTCCCAGAAGTAAAATGTATTTCAGAATCTTCACACCTTTAACACCAATAATAGATGTACCGGAATTGAGAACAAAAAATGGACATCTGTGAGTGGCAGGCTGCGACTGAAAGTTCAAATTTGCTTAGAGCAGGTATATTATGCTCAGTAATGGGTTAACGGAAATATCCACGATTGCCAGTCGTAGACCGTGAGTTCCTGAGCTGTCGTGTTGGGGGAAATTATTTCCCTGGAAAAAGTCGCTTTGTTAGCCTGGTACCCGGTGCAGAAATTGAAATCGTCGAAATCTGCGTCATGGACTCATATCTCTTTGTCTTAACTGACCATTAATTGGAATGACCTCATCGTCATTGTTTTTCGAAAATTGATATGGCCGCTGTTGTGGTCGATTGTGTGTTGCAATGTTAACATAAGGATGCTGGGGTTATTTTCAATTTACTTTTCGTGTTTGTCATTTGTTGATTATTTTATTTTCAGTTGTTTATAGTTTATTTTTAGAAAATGGATTATATTGGACTGATAAATCGCTCCTAGCGATTTAGGGAAATTCACTCAGTAACGCGTTTTTGACAATTGAATAACACTAATTCGGGCGGTCGGGTCCAAAAAACGTCAGAAAAGGCGGTCCAGTGGGTTCGAATTTATACGGCACTGTTTAATAAATTACAACAAAGGCACTGTCTCACCTTGAATGTGAATCAACCGGGTGCACAAATTATCCAACAAAAAAGTTCAAAATGCGGCGACTAAGCACGCGTTCACAAACAGCTACCAGTCAATAGGAAATGGCCTCATTAAAACAATCGAGTACAGATGATGAGAACGTGCCAACAACACCAAGAATGAAATTGTAACAGATAGACAATGATAGTTGTAAGAAGGAAGAAAGTAAACATTTTATGTGCAATTATGGTACGAAATTCGTTATGATCGTTTAATGCATACAGCAAAAAAATAAAGGCAGATTAAAGATGGGCCTCCTACAACGAAACCAAACATACCTCTACGGGTTCATCGTCCCGCATCATACCATACAAAAGACGACAAACATACCGGACGAACTTCAAACATCCAACAGCGACTTCTAAAGCGATGTTTGAGAATCGTGAATTTCACACTTTCTCACAATTCTAGGAGTGACCTCAAAGATACATGGGTGAAGTGGGTGTTAGTCACGTTCGTGGGACGAGCCGTAGGTCGAAGACTCCTTTGAAGTACAATAAGGTAAGGTGACCTGGTTTCCTGAAAACCGTGCAGATTTACTATCAATGTGCGAAGTATAAAACGCGTAAAGTATGTACGTAGGGGTGTGCAACGTGTCTAGTGGGTTAACTGTTGTTAGTTTTAACAAATCAGTTCTCGCGACACACGTTGCAGATCACGATTTCATGTGGTCCGACGAGATGCGTGAACTCTTTCGAGTTGGAGCACGACCACCCTCTCAATCGTCTGCTATATGATTCCCATCTTACGAATCGTAGACATACTGTCTGTGAAGTGGACGAATGCAAGAGTCCGTTCCAGCAGAGTAAACCAACTGCTCACATTAAGCAGTATATGGCGAGTGTGTACGGGAAGTTAATCGTAACCGTTGACGTTGAAAAAATCCACAGCACGTTAAACCCTGCGTTGCCAAGTGAGTTTGCTATGTAAGACTTATCACGGAAAAGTAGAGAACCTTGATAGGTTGCTGTCAGTGATTAGTGCGATAGATGTGGTGCGCATCATAAGGGATGAAGGAAACAGATATACGCATATCTGTTAAATGACAAACACTTGTCGCAATCGTTTTCTATTCCACCGAATGGCTACGGCAGACATTGAGGAAGAGTAAGCTGCACTATAACACTGTTTACCGCAAGTTCGAACAGATAGGAAGCTTCTGAATTATTTTTTGTGATTGGCTGTACATCAAGACAAAGTGGGCCATCCATACGCATAGCGATGTTGTCCACTTTGGCAATCGAACGAATACTAAGCCGGAGAACGCAAACGGGCGGTTGAAGAAGAGAACGCACCCAAGAAACTTCCCAGCCGTCGCCATCCAGAAGATAAGGATTCACAACGAGTGGCTGCTGCGGGAGTATAAAATACAAACGACCTATGGGTACGACCGCCGTGAGGTTGTGGATAATGACCGGTAAATGAAGAACATTCTTCACAGAATGGTCACGTTCGCAGTTCAGCTGGTCCAAAAACATACGAAGGGACGAACTCCGCCATTCCTTTCCGAACCAGCAACTGAGTGCAAGGTAAGCGCTTCTCTGGTAAACACCTTGAACATTTCCGTTTCGTGTGCAACAAGATAGCGATGCTTTCGTCGTGGATAGCGTACAGGGCAAATATGAATGTACTTTTCACCGTACAATGTGGCTTCCATGCATACACCTTTTGTTCTTGGTTCGGAAACATTTCTACCCCCCCGGTGAGGTCTTTTGTAGTTCCAATTTCCCTCTACAAAGATCACGTCCTTATTCACGAGCGGTGGCTGGCAGCGTACAGCTTGACAATTCGACGGTTGTTGAGCCAGAAGCTGTGGCCGCTAGCTGCAGCCAATTTCACCCGTCACTATAAAACCCTGCATCACGTACTCGGAAGATTACATGATTACAGAACCGCACGGCGCTGACCTGCTCAACAGCATCATTGCGTTTGCCAGTAAAATAGTGGAACGTGCTAAAACCGGCTTACCTTTGTACAGCGCCCCCATTGGGCTCACACACAAGCAGTATCCAGCCGAGATGAGCAAAGAAGCTCAAAACAGGATTACCCTGCGGACAATACGACGACCCCGTACAGATGGACAACTATTGTTATGATGCCGATCAGCTGATTTTTCACTCCAAATGAATCCAAATGGCAGACATAAACGAGTGTCCATTCTGTGGTAAGCAGTTTCAACCCCAGTCGCCCGGTAAGTGCACGTTTCTAATCGTTATTTTTGTTAGTTCCCTCCACTTTAGCCATTGTTTGCACATCCTCAGTGATTATGGGAAGCAAGTTCCGCACACAAACCAAAACGGATGTCGACTCAAACCGGTCCGCTGACAGTGTACCGCCTGCACACGGGCCGAAGAAAGCACGTATCAACATCACCTGGAACTATTATCCTGTTGATATAATTGAAGATAGTAAGTTCCTTCATATATGTGCACACAGAATTTTGGCAAATATCAGAGGTGATGAACGAACTGACAATGAAGACTTCATCTGATACACGGTTTCAATCATCTGAGAGGACACCCGTAACATGTGGAAACCAAAGCCTACATTCTGTGCTGAAAATAGCGGAGGTAGTATGTACCCTTTCGCAAAATCATCAGATATATAATTTACGATTTTAACCCCACGTCTGTGTCCCCACTGACTTCGCTCGTCCACCTATGTGCATCAGCATAACGAACGGTTTGACATAACCTGTAAGGTAGGACAAATGGGCTGCCAGGTATAAGTGTTTAAGCATGCACTACAGATTGACATAACTCGTAAGGTAGGTCAGATGGACAAAGCAGTTAAAAGTGTTGTAATCCTTCCACCTGGAAGTGTTACTCGATGTCATTCTTTCAACAGGTAGCTTGGTCTCCATTTCAGCATGCTTGAGGATTTCATGGGAGAGTTCACAACAGTGGTCAAGCAGCACACAGTCCCATTTTTAATGGGGCAAAATAGGTGCTTTTCTGGGGCAATTGAGGTTTTTGTATATAAGTAGGTTTATCATGGTAAGTACGCGACATTATCCGATGCTGTATATTTTTTGCAATGTCTCTACTTCTGTTGTTAATGATAGTGCCTACATGTTATGACGTCTGACTTCCTCGTTTTGTTTTTTTGTAGTAATCTATCATAAATGAGTACGCTCAGCTCGGTTTGACTTGGAACGCCGGTAGTTTGCCGTGACCTGTTTCTCGGTGTCCGTGTTTTTGCGTAATATTGATTACGTTCAATTGGAAATAAAAGATCGCCGTTCGGTGTCAACTATTCATCGAAAGTGTAGGAGGTTTACGTAACGTAATTACGTTTCATTGCGCTTAGTACAGTGTTTTGTGGTTCTTCCTTCTTTATTATTCTTCACATCTTTCACTTTTCTCAAATTCACATGAACACTGGAAGTTCAATCAATGCGAATCGAACGAATCAATAATACAAAATCTATCCCCAGGGTCGCGAGTCCTGCATTCTTTACGCGTCTCTTGTCGCTTATGTACTGAGTTACGGAGAGTTAAAGGCTGAAGAAGTTGGCCGTTTACTTCAGCATATCTGCGAATTTATCTGTCGTTACGATTATCCCATCTGTGGACCCAAAATCTCTTTGGAGTAGCACGACAGATCGCATCCGTTGGAAACCTTCATTCACTGTAGTGGAACCCTGAACAAATCACCTTTACAAACTATTGTGAGTCAGTTTCCCTCGGTTCCATCACATTTAACCTCGTGTTCACACTTAAGTTCTATGGAGTGTTCACGTTCACTGTAGTCTTATATGTGCTATTTAGTGAATTGTCCGCATTTTCCGATCTTCACCTCGATTCCAGTGATCTGCTTACTCACCTGGTTACTGCCGCTTCTTGCATCACCTTTACGAAACGGATAATTTCTATCAATGGTGAATGTCTCTGTATTCCTCATGGAACGGATAATTTGTTTGTACCTATTTTACATACTTTCAACAAATAATAGAGGGATATGTTGTTCGCTCTGGTGTCTTTGAGCAAACATATGTATATATTTAAATATCTGCTTCCAGATTTGTATGCTGCATACACATTTCCACCATAGAATTGAGATCTTGACAATATGCGACAGAAACTACGAGCGTCACATTTTGTACAAAATACTGTGAAGCGTTATATTAACTGTCATCACATTTCTTTTCATCTCACATTTCAGATCACTTAAATACATGTACCTAAATTACATATCCGCAAATCATGTAAGACGGATTATTATCTATAACTGTGTGTTCCCGTTTGCAAACTGCATCAACATGTTAACTGTGTTATATCTAGTGTGGCATATCAACCAAAAGTTGCCTTCCAAACATTAGCTATCGCTCGTTTATGCATTGTCCCCCACATAAACAGCAACACTGTGTTAACCTGCTCCACTGACGTCCTCATTTGCAATGTCTTATCCGTTACCTTGCAGATACTCTCCAAAGATAGACCATCCATATAGACAATGAAGATCAGTGGACGAGGATCTGATTTGCATTATCAACCAATTGCATGATAAGAAACCAGTGTACTGATCCGAACAAACGTGTTGTACATTTACGATTATGGTAAATAAATGTACATGCATTTACAGCGTTTCAGAGTTGCTTGCACTCTTGTATTGGCGGATAGTCCGGTAGATTAGAGAGCACTGCGGATGCGGTGGAGCAATGAAATGAGATCCGAAAGAATAATGCGAAGTATTTGAAAGAAATCGGGTGCGTGGTGAGTTTTGCGCAGTAAAACGGATTTGGGGCCAACCCACATTTTGTCCCCATGGGTCACCTTGAGGGCTAATCAGTCAAACCTAATTTTTACCCACCGCCAGCCCAAAAATCCCCCCCGGTAGTGTAGTGATCAGCGATCGTATGACTTCTCTAAGGTTCCCGGCTGCAACCGTGTCTTCCCGCTTGTTTTTTCTGTACGCATGATTCTGTGTACGCCTGCTGTAGGAGGCCTGATACGAACTCAGTGCCACTTTCTTCAGTCGTGTAACTAACTGCACTCAGCGAATGCTTGCAATTTTCCTAACGTCTCAGCTACAATTTGTAGAGACACTCTTGGTTTACCACGTATTCAAACTATCTTGCTATTATTTTGACCGTTGACATTGTTGATATTGTTTGATCGCATGTCTGCATTTTCTAGTTTGTTCGACCTCCCAAGGTCACAATTGACCTTCGCAATTTCCGGTCGCTAGCTACTGGTTTGTCGCGCTTTGTTTACAGCTCGCTATTTTACCGGTCTACCTGCAATACACGTCGTTGT